>JBBBDQ010001238.1:915000-982500 GCA_037127315.1 Ascarosepion bandense | reverse complement strand
ACAGGACTTATTTAGCCCTCAAAATTCAGTTTACGACGAAAAAACTTATTCGATACCAGGAAATGAAAATTTGACTTACATCCATTCATTTTTCTTTCAGTGTACGGTTTCGCTTTAACTGGAAACAACTATTGCTTTTTAGTCTTTCGTGCCAACGTCCAAAGAGTCTGAGCTCCAGGACCATGGATTAGTTTTAAAGCTTTCATTACACCCGAGCAACGCCGTGCTATACTGTTAGTTTTCTATATTCTTAGCCTTGTGGCAAGCTAATCTACACTTCTTCTGTGCGCCATGCCCCTTAGCGATCATGGCTCTTCACAATTTCCTCTTTGTCGGTTTTGTCATTTTGCTTTCTCTCCTAATACATGTTTTGATAAACTCTCTAGATAGTTTATACGCTGTTTTGCTCTACCTTCTTACCTTCGATATGACTCATTTTACGACCTAATTGACGCACTATAAAATAGGAAAAGGAAATTAAAGAAAAATGTTGCACTTATTTCCAAGAGGTATGACCAAGGTTTACACTCCGGTAGTAGATGGTTCTCTCGTAGGGAGATCAAGAAAATAACCAACACGGATAAAGAAAATAACCAACAGAGATGAACAACAAAAGCTGGGATTACAATTTAACAAATTAAATATAAAACAACACAGGGAAACATGTCTGTATGTATGCAGTATGAGGATAAAAAACATTTTAATTTTTTCCATAATCTGAAATAAAAACAAAATATGCACATTTCCCCCCCACTTTTTTTTTATAATCATTGTGGTGTTTTGGATATCGGCTCGGAACGAGAAATCGGCGGGGTGGGGGGGCGAGTTCAAATTCTAACCGAATTCATTGCATTCACTTACGCGCAAATACCCTTGGCCTCCAGTTATGGGTTAAATAACAGGACAGATTGGGTTCTATAGCCTTGGTTGGCAACCAGTCTACCGCAGAAAGCAATGGCAACCTACTGCGGGATAATCTTCTGCCCAGTCAGTCATGTCTCTTTTCAGACATGATCGCCCAAGCGTGTATCACGTATGCCACTTAACTGACTGACTGATCGTCCCAAGCAAGGCATTTTACTGCCACTGTTTTGATCAGACCTAATTGAATATCGAGGGAAAATTGGAAAAAATAAATAGTTCATGACCTGACCGGACACCTTAAGATTATTTATGTGAAGTTTGGTAAGAATCGGATGAAAATTGTGGATTTGTATAAAGGACATACAGACAGTCAGACAGACACACCCACAAACATCTTGCCTTTTATATACGAGGGTCATTCAATAAATAAGGTGAATTTTTCGGTATATGGACTTCTAATACAGATAGAAGCTTACTTTTTTTTAATTTTTCAACGTAGTCTCCCAGCAGTGTCTCACACTTTTCCCATCTGTGCACAAGCTTCCGTATTCCCTCAGCCTAAAAATCTTTGGACTGATGTCTCAGCCAATCGCTCACAGCACTTTTGACTTCATCGTCACTTTTAAACTTCGTGCCACTCGTGAACGCTTTCAAGGGATCAAACAGATGAAAGTCTGAAGGGGTAAGGTCTGGGCTGTAAGGGGGATGAGGGAGCAGTTCCCAGCACAGCTCGTTCATGGTCTGCACCGTTTGGGCTGCTGTGTGAGGCCTTCGAATAGGTAAGGTCATCATGGACAATTTTGTATGCTGTCCCAACAGATAGGCTCAAAGTCCTTGCAATGTCATCCATTGTCACCCTTCTGTCAGACTGAATGAGGCCATTGACTGATTCGATCACCTCAGGAGACCTCACTTCTGTAGGCCTCCCAGGCCTGTCTTCATCCTCAACACTGCTCCGTCCTTCTTTAAACAATTTAGCCCACTTGTAGACATTTTTTGGATGAAACATGTGGCACCATACATAGTTGACATTATCCTATGAATTGGTTTGCACCCTTCAGTGACCAAAAACTTGATAACTGACCTCTGTTCAATCCTGGAGCATGTTTCTTGGTCGGCCATCTATGTTAATCTCCAAAACTCTCAAAGTTTTTTTTAATCTGCAAAAAAAATTAAATCCCTTTGAAAAAGAAATAAAGGAAAAAATTAAAAAAACATAAAAGTAAGCTTCTTTCTGTATTAGAAGTCCTTATCCCTTAATTATTGAATGACCCTCGTAAGTGTAGATTTCGGGTTACAATAGGGTTAGGTTTGTGTGGTATTACGCACTCCAACCCCTTTTCTAGTTATTACATTCTAAATAGTTATAATAAAGTTGTTACTTAATCCTGATCTGTGATGAATTTGTCATGGCCGGTAAGACTTACATGTCGAAATATTTTATTTATTGTGGATAATCGGGGGTGGGGACTATGAAGTACAAGAAAAACACTTTTTTTCTGATTTCCTCTTTCAAATATTTTTGGAAGTTTTATAAGCAGCGAAATACGGCTTATGTATCTTATACGGTATTATGAGCAGCGAAATACGGTATATATATATATTGTACAGTTTTATGAGCAGCGAAAAACGGTATAAATATCTTATACGGTCTTATAAGCAGCGAAATGCGGTATATATGTTTATACGGTCTTATAAGCAATAAAATACGGTATAAATATCTTATATGGTCTTATAAGAAGCGAAATACGGTATAAATATTTTATACGGTCTTATAAGCATGTAAATACGGTATATACGTCATACAGTTTTATAGGCAGCGAAATACGGTATATATATCTTATACGGTCTTATGAGCAGCGAAATACGGTTTATATGTCTTATACGATATTATGAGCAGCGAAATACGGTATATATAACTTATACGGTCTTATAAGCAGCGAAATACGGTATATATATCTTATTCGGTTTTATAAGCAACGAAAAACGCTATAAATATCTTATACGGTCTTATAAGCAGCGAAATACGGTATAAATATCTTATACGGTCTTATAAGCATGTAAATACAAGATATAGGTCATACAGTCTTATAGGCAGCGAAATACGGTTTATATGTCTTATACGGTCTTATGAGCAGCGAAATACGGTATATATATTTTATACGGTTTTATAAGAAGCGAAATACGGTATAAATATCTTATACGGTCTTATAAGCAGCGAAATACTGTATACATGTTTATACGGTCTTATAAGCAATAAAATACGGTATAAATATTTTATATAGTCTTATAAGCAGCGAAATACGGTACATATGTCATATGGTCTTATAAGCAGCGAAATACGGTATACATGTGAAGATGGAAACTCATTGCAGTAGAAAGGAAATGCTTGTCTAGCTTGTTAGCCAATACTCTTACAGTTTTTTCTCTATGTGCCATGTCCCTTCAGGATGTAGGCGATCATGTCCTTCCACATATTCTGACATAGTGGCATCACCCACAACTGAATGAACTCTTCCAACCATTACATATACCTCCCCTCACAAGAGGTGAGAGTGGATAGCTTGAGTAGATAGCCTGAGGAAGTAGCATGAGACAGTAGCCCGAGGAGAGCGCCCTGAACATAGCCGAGTCGTCTACGAATACTGCTACCTTAACGGCCATTACGAGTCCCAGTTCAGGGTCGAATTATAGTTTTACACACTAACCCGTATTATCGTTCTACTAACAAAGTTCTATGAGTTTAAATGTAAGGTCAATAGACACCTCCTAACACACTAACTCGCACACATTTTCTCACTCTTCCCACCTACGCAACGCTCATCCTCGGTATCCTAACCCGTCTATCACCCTCCTTCTGATATTTCCTATATCTAACCACTCTTTCTCGTCAATTTCCCCTATGTAACCCCCTAACCACTCTTTCTCGTCACTTTCCCCTATGTAACCCCCTAACCACTCTTTCTCATCACTTTCCCTATGTAACCCCCTGCGCAACAGTGGCAGTGAAATGCCTTGCTTGGGGTGAAATGATTTAAAAAAAGTGTTTTATTTTGCTGTGTTTAATATATATTCGTTATTTCCTATTTTGATTGTTTTGTATTATTCTTGCTGGACATTTAACCGGGTCCACGACATATTCCCTGTCCCTTGTCGCTATTAATACTCCTTCTCCTGTTATCCCAGGTAAATCTCCGCTCCATTATCTATTTGCTCAAGTCTGTCAAGTATATATGCGTTGCTTTCCCTTGTCTCTCTTCCCCTCTATCTGTCCCGTGAGCATCAGGTTCTCCAAACCCTCCTTCGGCTTCGTATTTACTGACGTTAGCTTAGTTTGGCACAAGGCTTTAAATATAGAGCAGGAAGTAAGGATCTAATTCACAACAGTAGTAACCAGTTATGAAACTTGGTCATTAAACATTAACTCAAGGTGTTGACTCTCTGCTTTAAAGTAAGTTAAGGCGGCGTTTTGTTACACGCTCCATGTTATTTTTATGCTGTTTGCTTTGTTTTTAGGTCGACATTTTACGTTTAAACGTAAAACGGATCGAGTTTGTTTCAAAATTCTGCCGCCACATGAACTTCTCCAAGATCTCACTTCAATGGATGCCATTTCAATTTCCTTCTGGTTGTCCTCTCCTGACAAGACTCTTTGCATATTTATCTCCCTTGGTTTATCTTAACCTTTTTAACTCTCCATATTTCTTTTTCTCTTTTCTTTTCTTTTTCTGGTATTTTTTTTTTGTCTTTTTGTTGTCTGTTTGGTGTTTAATCGGCACGTACATTCTAAGCGCGACCAGCGGAAAGTAGACAGATGGACTTTTTCGAGTTAATCTTCAAAGGTCACGTGCGCGTTACGTCAGAGAAAAAAAATGGACGCCGTGGAAGATCAGGTTAAAGAACAGAAGAAGAAAAAAAAAACGAGTAAGTTACGTTAGATATGATGAACAAAAAAGAAAATGGAAGAGGCAGCAACTGTCATGATGGACAGAAAGAGAAAGAAGAACAGGAGTAAATTGCTACAAAGTGACAACTCAAGAGAAAGATTATAATGGACAAAATACAAATATAGAAAAAGAAAAAAAAACAATTGTAAAAAGAAAGAAAGAAAGAATAATGAATAGAGAACGAAAAAGAAATAATAATGAATTAAGAATAAGAAAGAAGGAATAATGAATTAAGAATGAGAAAGAAGGAATAATGAATTGAGTACGAGAAAGAAATAATAATGAATTAAGAACGAGAAAGAAGGAATAATGAATTAAGAATGAGAAAGAAGGAATAATGAATTGAGAACGAGAAATAAATAATAATGAATTAACAACGAGAAAGAAGGAATAATGAATTAAGAATGAGAAAGAAGGAATAATGAATTGTATACGAGAAAGAAATAATAATGAATTAAGAATGAGAAAAAGGGAATAATGAATTCACTACGAGAAAGAAGTAATAATAAATTAAGAACGAGAAAGAAGGAATAATGAATTGAGAACGAGAAAGAAATAATAATGAATTAAGAATGAGAAAGAAGGAATATTGAATTGAGAACGAGAAAGAAATAATAATGAATTAAGAATGAGAAAGAAGGAATAATGAATTAAGAACGAGAAAGAAATAATAATGAATTGAGAACGAGAAAGAATGAAAATGAATTAAGAACGAGAAAGAAGGAATAATGAATTCAGTATGAGAAAGAAATAATAATGAATTAAGAATGAGAAAGAAGGAATAATGAATTGAGAACGAGAAAGAAATAATAATGAATTAAGAACGAGAAAGAAGAAATAATGAATTGAGAACGAGAAAGAAGGAATAATGAATTAAGAATGAGAAAGAAGGAATAATGAATTAAGAACGAGAAAGAAATAATAATGAATTAAGAATGAGAAAGAAGGAATAATGAATTCAGTACGAGAAAGAAGTAATAATGAATTAAGAACGAGAAAGAAGGAATAATGAATTGAGAACGAGAAAGAAATAATAATGAATTAAGAATGAGAAAGAAGGAATAATGAATTAAGAACTTGAAAGAAATAATAATGAATTAAGAATGAGAAAGAAAGAAAATGAATTGAGAACGAGAAAGAAGGAATAATGAATTGAGAACGAGATAGAAATAATAATGAATTAAGAATGAGAAAGAAAGAAAATGAATTGAGAACGAGAAAGAAGGAATAATGAATTGAGAACGAGATAGAAATAATAATGAATTAAGAACGAGAAAGAAGGAATAATGAATTGAGAACGAGAAAGAAATAATAATGAATTAAGAAAGAGAAAGAATGAAAATGAATTAAGAACGAGAAAGAAGGAATAATGAATTGAGAACGAGAAAGAAATAATAATGAATTAAGAATGAGAAAGAAGGAATAATGAATTGAGAACGAGATAGAAATAATAATGAATTAAGAACGAGAAAGAATGAAAATGAATTAAGAACGAGAAAGAAGGAATAATGAATTGAGAACGAGAAAGAAATAATAATGAATTAAGAATGAGAAAAAAGTAATAATGAATTGAGAACGAGAAAGAAATAATAATGAATTAAGAACGAGAAAGAAGGAATAATGAATTGAGAACGAGAAAGAAGGAATAATGAATTAAGAACGAGAAAGAAGGAAAACGAATTGAGAACGAGAAAGAAGTAATAATGAATTAAGAACGAGAAAGAAGGAATAATGAATTGAGAACTTGAAAGAAATAATAATGAATTAAGAATGAGAAAGAAAGAAAATGAATTGAGAACGAGAAAGAAGGAATAATGAATTGAGAACGAGATAGAAATAATAATGAATTAAGAATGAGAAAGAAAGAAAATGAATTGAGAACGAGAAAGAAGGAATAATGAATTGAGAACGAGATAGAAATAATAATGAATTAAGAACGAGAAAGAAGGAATAATGAATTGAGAACGAGAAAGAAATAATAATGAATTAAGAAAGAGAAAGAATGAAAATGAATTAAGAACGAGAAAGAAGGAATAATGAATTGAGAACGAGAAAGAAATAATAATGAATTAAGAATGAGAAAGAAGGAATAATGAATTGAGAACGAGATAGAAATAATAATGAATTAAGAACGAGAAAGAATGAAAATGAATTAAGAACGAGAAAGAAGGAATAATGAATTGAGAACGAGAAAGAAATAATAATGAATTAAGAATGAGAAAAAAGTAATAATGAATTGAGAACGAGAAAGAAATAATAATGAATTAAGAACGAGAAAGAAGGAATAATGAATTGAGAACGAGAAAGAAGGAATAATGAATTAAGAACGAGAAAGAAGGAAAACGAATTGAGAACGAGAAATAAGTAATAATGAATTAAGAACGAGAAAGAAGGAATAATGAATTGAGAACGAGAAAGAAATAATAATGAATTAGGAACGAGAAAGAAGGAAAGTGAATTAAGAACGAGAAAGTAGGAATAATGAATTGAGAACGAGAAAGAAGTAATGATGAATTAAGAACGAGAAAGAAGGAATAATGAACTGAGAACGAGAAAGAAATAATAATGAATTAAGAATGAGAAAGAAAGAAAATGAATTGAGAACGAGAAAGAAGGAATAATGAATTGAGAACGAGATAGAAATAATAATGAATTAAGAATGAGAAAGAAGGAATAATGAATTCAGTACGAGAAAGAAGTAATGATGAATTAAGAACGAGAAAGAAGGAATAATGAATTGAGAACGAGAAAGAAATAATAATGAATTAAGAATGAGAAAGAAAGAAAATGAATTGAGAACGAGAAAGAAGGAATAATGAATTGAGAACGAGAAAGAAGGAATAATGAATTGAGAACGTGAAAGAAATAATAATGACTTAAGAATGAGAAAGAATGAATAATGAATTGAGAACGAGATAGAAATAATAATGAATTAAGAATGAGAAAGAAAGAAATGTAAAGATGAATAAAAAAGTAAATAAAATGTTAAAATGGAGCGGACAGAAAATTTTTTAAAATTACTTGAAAGAAAGTGTTTAAAAGATGTAGGAAAAACAGAAATAAAAAGAAAGTGATAAAAAGACATGAAACATAAAGAAAAAAGAAAAGAAAGGAATTAAAACAATAAAAGAGATGAAGTTAAAAGAAAAAAGTTTAAGAGGCTCATCCCTTGTTCCCTGTTTAGGATATGGTTTCCGGCTTTCTCTTTTCCGATCTTTTCACTATTACGTAACCCCCTGCACATCAGTGGCGTTACTGCCTAGCTCGGGGTGATATGATTAAAAAAAAAAAAAGAATGAAAAAACGAAAGAAAGAAAAAAGAATAAAAAATTAAAGAAAGAAGAAAAGAAACAAAAGATGGAATAATATAAAAAGAAAAGTGATAAAGTTAACAGAGAAGAAAGAAAAGAAAATTGAAAGAATGAAAAATGAAAGGATATAAATTTAAAACAAACAAAGAAAAAAAAAGAAAAATGAAAGAAACAAAAAAGTAAATGGAATGAAGTTAAAAGAAAAAAAGAAAAAAATGAAGGAAAAGAAAGATTAAAAGGAACGAATTTAAAAGAAAAAAATGAAAGAAGGAAAAGTGAAAAAGAGATGAATTTAGAAGCAGAAAATATTGAAAGAACGAAAAAGTGAAATTGATTAAGTTAGGAGAAAGAAAAAAAGAAAGAAAAGATTAAAAGGAGTGAATTAAAAATAAAGAAAAAAAAAAATATGAAAAAGAAATAAGTAAAAATGAATGAAATTAAAAGAAGGAAAGCAAAATGAAAGAAGGAAAAGAGTGAAAGGAATGAAGTGGAAAGAATGAAAAGATTAAAATGGATGAATTTAAATGAATGAAAAAATAAACAAAATTGAAAGAAATGAGTAAAAAGGAATGAGTTTAAAAGAAGAAAAGAAAAAAATGAAAGACACAAAAGATTAAAAGGGATGAATTTAAAAGAAAAAAATGAAAGAAAGAATTGATTAAAAGGAATGAATTTAAAATAAAGAAAAAAGAAACAAAAAAATGAAAGAAAAGATTAAAAAGAGAAAGCAAGAAAGAAAATAAGAATAAAAAATGGAAGAATGACACAAAGTAGGAAAGGAAAAAAAAGAAAGAAACTAGAAGAAAGAAAGAAAGAAAGAAAGAAAGAAAGAAAGGAAAAATGAATATAGAAGAAAGTTAGAATGGAAAAAGTGAACTTAAAAAGAAATTGAGATTGAAAAAAGAATGAAAGAAATGAAAAACAGGAAGAAAATAAAAGAAAGGAAATAGAAAGAAAGAAATGAAAAAAAAAAGTAAATGAAAATAATAAAGACAAAAAGGAAAAATGGAAGACACACCTGAAAAAAAAAGAAGAAATATGGAAAAAAGAAAGAAATTGAAAAAAGAACAGATAAAGAAAATAAGATAGAAAGAAGTAAAGCAAAAAGAAAGAAAAACATGATGAACGAAAGAAAGGAAGGAAAACTAAAGTTATGCTTTAAAAATGAACCTTAAAAAATTAGTTTAATTCTGTTCAGAAAAGTTGTTTTAAATATAAATTAGTCAATCAGTCAGTTAAGTGCCGTACGTGATACACGCATTTGGGCGATCATGTCTCGAAAGTGACATGACTGACTGGGCAGAAGATTGCCATCACTTTCTGAGGTAGATTGGTTATAGAACCCAATTTTTCTTGTCCTTTAACCCATAGGGAAGAGACGGATTAATACTTTTCCCGAGGGTATTTGTGAATGAAATGAATTCAACTGGAAATAAATTAGTATTATTCCGTTTTAAAACGGAACATTTTAAAAAGAATTTTTAATAAAACATTTTGATGTGGTTTTAAAAAGTACTTTTAAAAAGAACTTTTTAAAAATGAATAATTAATATTATTCGTTTTTTAAAAATCTGTTTAAAAATTCCTTAAGAAATTACATTATTAACTTTGGTTTCAAATGATCATTATTAATTTTTTTTTTTTAATAATCATATCGCCCCAAGCAAGGCAGTTTACATAGGAGGAAAGTTATGAGAAAGAGTGACAGGTTATGGGAGGTGTCAGGAAGTGGGTAAGAGAAGGATGAGAATACTGATGAGAGTGAAGTGGATGGAGAAAGGAGTATGAGAGAGAGGATGCAGGTTAGTGAGATAGGAGATGACTGTTGACTTTACATTTAAATTCTTGGAGATTGTAGCTGTCGGGGAAGCAAGTAAATGGAAAGGAATTCCATAGGTGGGAAGTGCGAGAAAAGAAGCTGATGCACTAGAATTTGCGTTTACATCTTATTGGTTTCACAATAAAGGGGTGGGACCTAGTTGCTAATCTTGCGGCTCGAGTAAATTCGTATAAAGGGGGAACCAGTGAGCTAAGTTCATCGGAGCAGAAACCGTGAATGTATTTATAAAAGAGACACGAGAAAGCCACATTGCGCCGGTGAGAAAGTGACTGCATCTGAGCTGCCAAGTCGGGATCAATCACAGTACAGATTCTCTGTTGGATTTTGTCAAGGACCCCTAGGTGGGTTTGGTTTTAAAAAGTTATGTTTTTAAAACGATCGTTAATGAATTAATTCTTCCCGGTTTTAAAATTATGTTTAAAAAAGGATCCTTAATAAATCACTTTTATGCGGTTTTAAAAGTGTTCCTTAGTAAATTACATTATTCGGTTTTAAAAAGTTATGTTTTTAAAACAATCGTTAATGAATTAATTCTTCCCGGTTTTAAAATTATGTTTAAAAAAGGATCCTTAATAAATCACTTTTATACGGTTTTAAAAGTGTTCCTTAGTAAATTACATTATTCGGTTTTAAAAAGTTATGTTTTTAAAACAATCGTTAATGAATTAATTCTTCCCTGTTTTAAAATCATGTTTAAAAAAGGATCCTTAATAAATCACTTTTATGCGGTTTTAAAAGTGTTCTTTAGTAAATTACATTATTCGGTTTTAAGAAGTTATGTTTTTAAAACAATCGTTAATGAATTAATTCTTCCCGGTTTTAAAATTATGTTTAAAAAAGGATCCTTAATAAATCACTTTTATACGGTTTTAAAAGTGTTCCTTAGTAAATTACATTATTCGGTTTTAGTAAATTACATTATTCGGTTTTAGTAAATTACATTATTCGGTTTTAAGAAGTTATGTTTTTAAAACAATCGTTAATGAATTAATTCTTCCCGGTTTTAAAATTATGTTTAAAAAAGGATCCTTAATAAATCACTTTTATACGGTTTTAAAAGTGTTGCTTAGTAAATTACATTATTCGGTTTTAGTAAATTGCATTATTCGGTTTTAGTAAATTACATTATTCGGTTTTAAGAAGTTATGATTTTATAACAATCGTTAATGAATTAATTCTTTCCGGTTTTAAAATTATGTTTAAAAAAGGATCCTTAATAAATCACTTTTATGCGTTTTAAAAGTGTTCTTAGTAAATTACATTATTCGGTTTTAAGAAGTTATGTTTTTAAAACGATCATTAATGAATTAATTCTTCCCGGTTTTAAAATTATGTTTTAAAAAAGGATCCTTAATAAATCACTTTTGCGCGTTTTAAAAGTGTTGCTTAGTAAATTACATTATTCGGTTTTCGCGTTGTTTTTTTTAAAACGATCGTTAATGAATTAATTCTTCCCGGTTTTAAAATTATGTTTAAAAAAAGCGATCCTTAATAAATCACTTTTATACGGTTTTAAAAGTGTTCCTTAGTAAATTACATTATTCGGTTTTTAAAGTTATGTTTTTAAAACAATCGTTAATGAATTAATTCTTCCCTGTTTTAAAATCATACAAAAAGGATTCAATAAATCACTTTTATGCGGTTTAAAAGTGTTCTTTATAAATTACATTATTCGGTTTTAAGTGAGTTATGTTTTAAACAATCGTTAATGAATTAATTCTTCCCGGTTTTAAAATTATGTTTAAAAAAGGATCTCAATAAATCACTTTTATACGGTTTTAAAGGTGTTCCTTAGTAAATTACATTATTCGGTTTTATAAATTACATTGTTCGGTTTTAGTAAATTACATTATTCGGTTTTAAGAAGTTATGTTTTAAACAATCGTTAATGAATAATTCTTCCCGGTTTTAAAATTATGTTTAAAAAAGGATCCTTAATAAATCACTTTATACGGTTTTAAAAGTGTTGTTTAGTAAATTACATTATTCGGTTTTAGTAAATTACATTATTCGGTTTTAGTAAATTACATTATTCGGTTTTAAGAAGTTATGTTTTTATAACAATCGTTAATGAATTAATTCTTCCCGGTTTTAAAATTATGTTTAAAAAAGGATCCTTAATAAATCACTTTATGCGGTTTTAAAAGTGTTCCCTAGTAAATTACATTATTCGGTTTTAAGAAGTTATGTTTTTAAAACGATCGTTAATGAATTAATTTCTTCCCGGTTTTAAAAATTGTTTAAAAAAGGATCCTTAATAAATCACTTTTATACGGTTTTAAAAGTGTTCCTTAGTAAATTACATTATTCGGTTTTAAAAAGTTATGTTTTTAAAACGATCGTTAATGAATTAATTCTTCCCGGTTTTAAAATTATGTTTAAAAAAGGATCCTTAATAAATCACTTTTATACGGTTTTAAAGTGTCTTTAGTAAATTACATTATTCGGTTTTAAAAAGTTATGTTTTTAAAACGATCGTTAATGAATTAATTCTTCCCGGTTTTAAAATTATGTTTAAAAAAGGATCCTTAATAAATCACTTTTATACGGTTTTAAAAGTGTTCCTTAGTAAATTACATTATTCGGTTTTAAAAAGTTATGTTTTTTAAAACAATCGTTAATGAATTAATTCTTCCCTGTTTTAAAATCATGTTTAAAAAAGGATCCTTAATAAATCACTTTATACGGTTTTAAATGTTCCTTAGTAAATTACATTATTCGGTTTTAAAAAGTTATGTTTTTAAAAACGATCGTTAATGAATTAATTCTTCCCGGTTTTAAAATTATGTTTAAAAAAGGATCCTTAATAAATCAATGGTTTTAAAATTGTTCCTTAGTAAATTACATTATTCGGTTTTAAAAAGTTATGTTTTTAAAACGATCGTTAATGAATTAATCTTTCCCGGTTTTAAAATTATGTTTAAAAAAGAATCCTTAATAAATCACTTTTATACGGTTTTAAGTGTTCCTTAGTAAATTACATTATTCGGTTTTAAAAGTTATGTTTTTAAAACGATCGTTAATGAATTAATTTTTCCCGGTTTTAAAATTATGTTTAAAAAGGACTTTAATAAATCACTTTATACGGTTTTAAAAGTGTTCCTTAGTAAATTACATTATTCTTCGGTTTTAAAAAGTTATGTTTTTAAAACAATCGTTAATGAATTAATTCTTCCCTGTTTTAAAATCATGTTTAAAAAAGGATTCTTAATAAATCACTTTTATGCGGTTTAAAAAGTGTTCTTTAGTAAATTACATTATTCGGTTTTATAGTTATGTTTTTAAAACAATCGTTAATGAATTAATTCTTCCCGGTTTTAAAATTATGTTTAAAAAAGGATTCTTAATAAATCACTTTTATGCGGTTTTAAAAGTGTTCCTTAGTAAATTACATTATTCGGTTTTAAGAAGTTATGTTTTTAAAACAATCGTTAATGAATTAATTCTTCCCGGTTTTAAAATTATGTTTAAAAAAGATCCTTAATAAATCACTTTTATACGGTTTTAAAAGTGTTCCTTAGTAAATTACATTATTCGGTTTAGTAAATTACATTATTCGGTTTTTAGTAAATTACATTATTCGGTTTTGGTTAGCTATGTTTTTAAAACAATCATTAATGAATTAATTTTTCCCGGGCTTTAAAATTATAAGCTTAAAAAAGGATCCTTAATAAATCACTTTTATACGGTTTTAAAAGTGTTGCTTAGTAAATTACATTATTCGGTTTTAGTAAAATTACATTATTCGGTTTTAGTAAATTACATTATTCGGTTTTAGTAAATTACATTATTCGGTTTTAAGAAGTTATGTTTTTATAACAATCGTTAATGAATTAATTCTTCCCGGTTTTAAAATTATGTTTAAAAAAGGATCCTCTAATAAATCACTTTTATGCGGTTTTAAAGTGTTCCTTAGTAAATTACATTATTCGGTTTCAAGAAGTTATGTTTTTAAAACTATCGTTAATGAATTAATTCTTCCCGGTTTTAAAATTATGTTTAAAAAAGGATCCTTAATAAATCACTTTTATACGGTTTTAAAAGTGTTGCTTAGTAAATTACATTATTCGGTTTTAGTAAATTACATTATTCGGTTTTAGTAAATTACATTATTCGGTTTTAAGAAGTTATGTTTTTATAACAATCGTTAATGAATTAATTCTTCCCGGTTTTAAAATTATGTTTAAAAAAGGATCCTTAATAAATCACTTTTATGCGGTTTTAAAAGTGTTCCTTAGTAAATTACATTATTCGGTTTTAAGAAGTTATGTTTTTAAAACGATCGTTAATGAATTAATTCTTCCCGGTTTTAAAATTATGTTTAAAAAAGGATCCTTAATAAATCACTTTTATACGGTTTTAAAAGTGTTCCTTAGTAAATTACATTATTCGGTTTTAAAAAGTTATGTTTTTAAAACGATCGTTAATGAATTAATTCTTCCCGGTTTTAAAATTATGTTTAAAAAAGTATCCTTAATAAATCACTTTTATACGGTTTTAAAAGTGTTCCTTAGTAAATTACATTATTCGGGTTTAAGAAGTTATGTTTTTAAAACGATCGTTAATGAATTAATTCTTCCCGGTTTTAAAATTGTTTAAAAAAGGATCCTTAATAAATCACTTTTATACGGTTTTAAAAGTGTTCCTTAGTAAATTACATTATTCGGTTTTAAAAAGTTATGTTTTTAAAACGATCGTTAATGAATTAATTCTTCCCGGTTTTAAAATTATGTTTAAAAAAGGATCCTTAATAAATCACTTTTATACGGTTTTAAAAGTGTTCCTTAGTAAATTACATTATTCGGTTTTAAGAAGTTATGTTTTTAAAACAATCGTTAATGAATTAATTCTTCCCGGTTTTAAAATCATGTTTAAAAAAGGATCCTTATTAAATCACTTTTATACGGTTTTAAAAGTGTTCCTTAGTAAATTACATTATTCGGTTTTAAAAAGTTATGTTTTTAAAACGATCGTTAATGAATTAATTCTTCCCGGTTTTAAAATTATGTTTAAAAAAGGATCCTTAATAAATCACTTTTATACGTTTTTAAAAATGTTCCTTAGTAAATTACATTATTCGGTTTTAAAAAGTTATGTTTTTAAAACGATCGTTAATGAATTAATTCTTCCCGGTTTTAAAATTATGTTTAAAAAAGGATCCTTAATAAATCACTTTTATACGGTTTTAAAATTGTTCCTTAGTAAATTACATTATTCGGTTTTAAAAAGTTATGTTTTTAAAACGATCGTTAATGAATTAATTCTTCCCGGTTTTAAAATTATGTTTAAAAAAGAATCCTTAATAAATCACTTTTATACGGTTTTAAGTGTTCCTTAGTAAATTACATTATTCGGTTTTAAAAAGTTATGTTTTTAAAACGATCGTTAATGAATTAATTCTTCCCGGTTTTAAAATTATGTTTAAAAAAGGATCCTTAATAAATCACTTTTATACGGTTTTAAAAGTGTTCCTTAGTAAATTACATTATTCGGTTTT
This sequence comes from Ascarosepion bandense, assembly GCA_037127315.1. Lineage (NCBI taxonomy): Eukaryota > Metazoa > Mollusca > Cephalopoda > Sepiida > Sepiidae > Ascarosepion > Ascarosepion bandense. The sequence continues at coordinate 967,041 of JBBBDQ010001238.1, read as the reverse complement.
AAAAAGTTATGTTTTTAAAACAATCGTTAATGAATTAATTCTTCCCTGTTTTAAAATCATGTTTAAAAAAGGATCCTTAATAAATCACTTTTATGCGGTTTAAAAAGTGTTCTTTAGTAAATTACATTATTCGGTTTTAAGAAGTTATGTTTTTAAAACAATCGTTAATGAATTAATTCTTCCCGGTTTTAAAATTATGTTTAAAAAAGGATCCTTAATAAATCACTTTTATGCGGTTTTAAAAGTGTTCCTTAGTAAATTACATTATTCGGTTTTAAGAAGTTATGTTTTTAAAACAATCGTTAATGAATTAATTCTTCCCGGTTTTAAAATTATGTTTAAAAAAGGATCCTTAATAAATCACTTTTATACGGTTTTAAAAGTGTTCCTTAGTAAATTACATTATTCGGTTTTAGTAAATTACATTATTCGGTTTTAGTAAATTACATTATTCGGTTTTAAGAAGTTATGTTTTTAAAACAATCGTTAATGAATTAATTCTTCCCGGTTTTAAAATTATGTTTAAAAAAGGATCCTTAATAAATCACTTTTATACGGTTTTAAAAGTGTTGCTTAGTAAATTACATTATTCGGTTTTAGTAAATTACATTATTCGGTTTTAGTAAATTACATTATTCGGTTTTAGTAAATTACATTATTCGGTTTTAAGAAGTTATGTTTTTATAACAATCGTTAATGAATTAATTCTTCCCGGTTTTAAAATTATGTTTAAAAAAGGATCCTTAATAAATCACTTTTATGCGGTTTTAAAAGTGTTCCTTAGTAAATTACATTATTCGGTTTTAAGAAGTTATGTTTTGAAAACTATCGTTAATGAATTAATTCTTCCCGGTTTTAAAATTATGTTTAAAAAAGGATCCTTAATAAATCACTTTTATACGGTTTTAAAAGTGTTGCTTAGTAAATTACATTATTCGGTTTTAGTAAATTACATTATTCGGTTTTAGTAAATTACATTATTCGGTTTTAAGAAGTTATGTTTTTATAACAATCGTTAATGAATTAATTCTTCCCGGTTTTAAAATTATGTTTAAAAAAGGATCCTTAATAAATCACTTTTATGCGGTTTTAAAAGTGTTCCTTAGTAAATTACATTATTCGGTTTTAAGAAGTTATGTTTTTAAAACGATCGTTAATGAATTAATTCTTCCCGGTTTTAAAATTATGTTTAAAAAAGGATCCTTAATAAATCACTTTTATACGGTTTTAAAAGTGTTCCTTAGTAAATTACATTATTCGGTTTTAAAAAGTTATGTTTTTAAAACGATCGTTAATGAATTAATTCTTCCCGGTTTTAAAATTATGTTTAAAAAAGTATCCTTAATAAATCACTTTTATACGGTTTTAAAAGTGTTCCTTAGTAAATTACATTATTCGGGTTTAAGAAGTTATGTTTTTAAAACGATCGTTAATGAATTAATTCTTCCCGGTTTTAAAATTGTTTAAAAAAGGATCCTTAATAAATCACTTTTATACGGTTTTAAAAGTGTTCCTTAGTAAATTACATTATTCGGTTTTAAAAAGTTATGTTTTTAAAACGATCGTTAATGAATTAATTCTTCCCGGTTTTAAAATTATGTTTAAAAAAGGATCCTTAATAAATCACTTTTATACGGTTTTAAAAGTGTTCCTTAGTAAATTACATTATTCGGTTTTAAGAAGTTATGTTTTTAAAACAATCGTTAATGAATTAATTCTTCCCGGTTTTAAAATCATGTTTAAAAAAGGATCCTTATTAAATCACTTTTATACGGTTTTAAAAGTGTTCCTTAGTAAATTACATTATTCGGTTTTAAAAAGTTATGTTTTTAAAACGATCGTTAATGAATTAATTCTTCCCGGTTTTAAAATTATGTTTAAAAAAGGATCCTTAATAAATCACTTTTATACGTTTTTAAAAATGTTCCTTAGTAAATTACATTATTCGGTTTTAAAAAGTTATGTTTTTAAAACGATCGTTAATGAATTAATTCTTCCCGGTTTTAAAATTATGTTTAAAAAAGGATCCTTAATAAATCACTTTTATACGGTTTTAAAATTGTTCCTTAGTAAATTACATTATTCGGTTTTAAAAAGTTATGTTTTTAAAACGATCGTTAATGAATTAATTCTTCCCGGTTTTAAAATTATGTTTAAAAAAGGATCCTTAATAAATCACTTTTATACGGTTTTAAAAGTGTTCCTTAGTAAATTACATTATTCGGTTTTAAAAAGTTATTTTTTAAAAATGATCCTGAATAAATTACTTTTTTTTCTATTTTAAAAAGTTATAGTTAAAAAAATTCCTTAACTTAAATTATTTTTTATGGTTATAAATAATTGTTTTTAAAAAAAATCCTTGATAAATTACTTTCATTAGGATATTTAAAAGCTTTGTTCTAAAATGACTCATTATAATTTAATTTTGTTCGGTTTCAAAAAGTTATGTTATAAAAATAATTCTTTATGAATTACTTTTATTATGTTTTAAAATATAATGTTTCAAAGATACTTCTTAATAAATTACATTTATTCGATTTCAAAAAATTATTGTTTTTAAATGATTGTCAATAAATTAATTTTAATCGGTTTGAAAAATAACATTTTTTTTAAATCATTTCATCCCAAGCAAGGCGGTACCGCCATTGATGTGCAGGGGACATAAGAGTGTTAAAGTTTTAGACAGGAAAAGAGTGAAAGCAAAACTGATCCAGCTTCAGGGGTAGAAAGGGAAAGGGCAAGAGAAGGATATGAACACAGGAGTGAAGACAGTTACGAAGGTAGAGAGGAAGGAAAAGAACAAGATACACGGGTTGATGTAGAAAGAGTGAAGAGAAAGACGAACCAGCTACAGGGGGTGAAAGAGAAAGGGCAAGAGAAGGATATGAACACAGGAGTGAAGACAGTTACGAAGGTAGAGAGGAAGGAAAAGAACAAGATACACGGGTTGATGTAGAAAGAGTGAAGAGAAAGACGAACCAGCTACAGGGGGTGAAAGAGAAAGGGCAAGAGAAGGATATGAACACAGGAGTGAAGACAGTTACGAAGGTAGAGAGGAAGGAAAAGAACAAGATACACGGGTTGATGTAGAAAGAGTGAAGAGAAAGACATACCAGCTACACGGGGTGAAAGAGAAAGGGCAAGAGAAGGATATGAACACAGGAGTGAAGACAGTTACGAAGGTAGAGAGGAAGGAAAAGAACAAGATACACGGGTTGATGTAGAAAGAGTGAAGAGAAAGACATACCAGCTACACGGGGTGAAAGAGAAAGGGCAAGAGAAGGATATGAACACAGGAGTGAAGACAGTTACGAAGGTAAAGAGAAAGGAAAAGACCAAGATACACGGTCTGATGTTAAAGCGATAGATTTAAGTGAATAAGAGATGGGAATTGATTTTGCATTTAAATTCCTGGAGGTTATAGCCGTCAGGAAAGCAAGTATATAGAAGGGAGTTCCACAGGCGGGAAGCGCGAGAAAAGAAACTGAAGAAGTAGAATTGTCGCCTGCATTTGGTTGATCTAACTGTACAAGGGTGAGACCTTGATGCCAGTCTGGTTGCCCGAGTAAATTCTTGTGGAGGGGGTACCAGTGACCTAAGTTCTTCGCAGCAGAAGAATGTTTTACAAAACATCATGAATTAATTACGTTTTTTCGGTTTTAAAATGATCGTAAAAAGTAAACCTTAAGTTACTTTGATTCATTTTTTAAAGTTATTTTTTAAAAATGATCCATAATTAATTATTTTATTCAGTTTTAACATGTTTTTTTAATAATCCTTAATGAATTAATTTTATTCGGTTTTAAAATTAACGGAAAAACGATTAATTTGACTCAGTTTATGTAATTAGATCTTAAATTAATATTATTGGTTTTTTTAAAGTTATGTTTTAAAAATGATCCTAAATGAATTAATTTTATTCAGTTTTAAAAACGTCTTTAAATTATCTTTAATCAACCAATTTTATTCTGTTTTAAAAATGTTTTCTAAATTATCCTTAACGTGTTACATTTATTTGGTTAATAAATTACTTTTATTAGGTTTTAAAATGTTTTTAAATGATCTTTAATGAAACACATTTATTCGATTTTGACAATGTTTTTTTCAAAAATCTCAAATGAATTACATTTATTCGGTAATAAAAATGTATTTTTAAATGATCCTTAATGTATTACATTTATTCGGTAATAAAAATGTATTTTTAAATGATCCTTAATGTATTACATTTATTCGGTAATAAAAATGTATTTTTAAATGATCCTTAATGTATTACATTTATTCGGTAATAAAAATGTATTTTTAAATGATCCTTAATGTTTTACATTTATTCGGTAATAAAAATGTATTTTTAAATGATCCTTAATGTATTACTGTTATTCCGTTTTAAAAATGTTTTCTAAATGATCCTTAATTAATCACTTTTATTCAGTTTAAAAATGTTTTTTTAATTATCTTTAATTAATTAATCTTATTCAGTTTTAAAAATGTTTTTTTTTAAATCATTCCTGATGAATTACTTTAATTATTAATTTTTTAAAGTTCCGTATTCAATAACATTTATTCGGCTTTAAATTTTTTTTATTATTCTTTATAAATTATTTACGTTCGGTTTTGAAAATGCTTTTTTAAATGGTCCTTAATAAATATCATTCATTAGGTTTTTAAATAATTTTTAATTAATAAATTTTATTCGGTTTTAAAAAGATTTTAAAATGGTCCCTAATGAATCATATTTATTTGATTTTTAAAATAGTTTTTTAAATTATTCTTAACAAATCCCATTTCGTCGGATTTAAAAATGTTTCTAAATGATTTTTATGGAATTACTTTTATTCAGTTAAAATTTTTTTAAAATAATCTTTAATGAATAAGTTCTATTCAGTATTAAAATTGTTTTTAAAAGATCTTTAAAGAATCACTTTTATTCGGTTTAAAAATGTTTTTAAATGCTCCTTAATGAATAACATTTATTCGGTTTTCCAATTTTTATTTAATGATCTTTAATGAATTATTTTATTCGGATTTAAAAATGTTTTTTAATGATCCTTAATGTATCACTTTTATTAGGTTTTAATAATATTTTTTTAATTGTTCTTAATAAATTAATTTTGTTCGATTTAAAAAAAATTAAATGATCCTTAATGTATTACATTTATCCAGTTTTAAAAATGCATTAAATGGACTTTAATGAATCATTTTATTCACTTTTAAAAATGTTTTTAAATGATCTTTAATGAATAAATTTTATTCATTTTTAAATTATTTTAAAATGATCCATCATGAGTCACTTTTATTTGGTTTAAAATGTTTTTTAAATGATTTGTAATGAATCTCTTTTAAAAATTTGTTTTAAATGATCTTTAATAAATTAGTTTTATCTGGTTTTAAAAATATGTTTCAAATGATCCTTAATGAATAACGTTTATTCAGTTCTGAAAACTTTTTTAAATGACCTTGAATGAATCATTTTATGAAGTTTTAACAATTTTTTAAGAGATCCTTAATGAATAACGTTTATTCAGTTCTGAAAACTTTTTTAAATGACCTTGAATGAATCATTTTATGAAGTTTTAACAATTTTTTAAGAGATCCTTAATGAATAACATTTATTCGGTTTAAAATTTTTTTTAAATGATCTTTAATGAATTACTTACTCTGTTTTAATTTTTTAAATGATACTTAATTATTTTTATTTCGGTTTAAAAATGTGTTTTTATATGATCTTTAATGAATAACTTTTGTTCGATTTAAAATATGTTTTTTAAATGGTCATTAATAAATTCCTTTTATTCGGTTTTAGAAATGTTTTTCAGTGATTTTTAAGGAAGTACTTCTGTACAGTGTTAGAAATGGTCTTTTTAAGAAATTTAAATAAATTACTTTTATTAGTTTGTAAAAATGTTTTTAAGTGATCATAATGTATAACTTTTATTAGGTTTTAAAAAAGTTTTTTAAATGATCCTTAATTAATTACCTTTATTCAGTTTTAAAAATGTTTTTAAAATATTTTTAATGAATCACTTTTCTTCGGTTTTAAAATTGTTTCTAAATGATCTTTAATGAATCACTTTGATTCGGTTTTTAAAATTTTACTTTTTATAGGATCCTTGATTAATAACTTTTATTCGCTTTGCAAAATGTTTTTAAATGATCTTTAATGAATCTCATTTATTCAGTTTTAAAAATGTTTTATAGTGATCTTTAATTAATCATTTTTATTAAGATTAAAATTGTTTTTAAAAGATCAGTAATTAATCACTTTTATTCGGTTTTAAAATCAGTTTCAAATGACCTTTAATGAATTACTTATATTCAGTTTACATTTTTTAATGATCCTTAATGAATTTCTTTTATTCAGTTTCAAAAATGTTTTTAAATGATCCTTAATGAATAACTTTATTCGGTTTAAAATATCTTAAAATAATCCTTGATGAATCACTTTTATTCGGTTTTAAAATGTTTTTAAGATGACCCTTAATGAATCACATTTTTTCGATTTAAAAATGTTTTTAAAATGATCCATAAAGAATTACTTTTATTCTGTTTAATTTTTTTTTAATGAGTTGTAATGAATCACTTTGATTCAGTTTTATAAATGTTTTTTTAATCATCCTTAATAAATTACTTTTATCTGATTTTAAAATTGTGTTTCAAATGATTCTTAATAAATAACTTTTTTTCAGTTCTGAAAACTCTTTTTAAAAGATCTTTAATGAATCACTTTTATGTGGTTTTAACAAATTTTTTAAGTGAGCCTAAATGACGCAGGCCGACACATACAGACTGACTCGAGTGAGAGAGAGAGGAGTGTAATCAGTATCCCCTTGACCTACGTCAAGCGGCTTACTATCCTAGCTTCCCTTCCCTCTCCTCTTATCTTTCGCAGTCTCATTTACTCGGTTTAAACAAATTTTTAAATGATCTTTAATGAAACACTTTTATTCGGTTTTAATTTTTTTTAATGATACTTAATTACTTTTATTCGGTTTTGAAAATGTTTTTTCAATGATCTTTAATGAAGTACTTCTATGCAGTGTTAGAAATATTCTTTTTAAGGATCTTTGATAAATTAAATTTATTAGTTTTTAAAATGTTTTAAATGATCCTAATGTATAACTTTTATTAGGTTTTAAAAATGTTTTTTAAATGATTCTTTATAAATTACTTTTATTCGGTTTTAAAATGATTTTTAAATGATTCTTAATAAATCACTTTTATTTGGTTTTATAAATGTTTTTAAATGATCCTTAATAAATCACTTTTATTTGGTTTTATAAAGGTTTTTAAATGATCTTTAATGAATCACTTTTATTTGGTTTTATAAATTGTTTTAAAATGATTCTTAATAAATAAATTCTTAATAAAAAATTTAAGGATACTAGAGTCCAATAATACTAAGTCCCAGAAGACATTCTCTCTGCTTAGAGAGAGCAGGTCCCCAGGATCTTATACATATGGACTTTTAGCACCTTAAGATGGAAAATGGAGTGCGACTTGGCAAGGATCGAAAAATTGTCAGCACTCAAATTACTTACACAATTCCTGCTATTAATAATGTGTTCACATATTGAGGACCCGGATGTATTCACCAAGTGGTTTGTATTAGCGGAAGAGTTCCAAATTTTCCGAGGTAGGTGCTGCTTGATTCTCTGATCTAAACGCTGTGATGTTTTACCTATGTAATCGCATCAGCAACTACACTGAAAGTTGTAAACAACTGAATTAATATGTTGAAAAGGCAAAACATCCTTACGAATAGAGGAGAAGACCGTACGTGTAGAAAATATTACACGAACATTTGCAGCAAAATAACATTTACTAATGGAAGAAGAAATTCGTCCAGCTAACACCATAGTGGACCCCAAAATACTTAAAGGATACTATGGTGATAAGGAGCAAAAGCGATAGACCGGATGTTTGCACCCTCACAACCAAAAAGCAAATGACCAAAAGTCGTCGTTGCGCATCCGGGTTCGTGCAGATGTTCCGATTGAAAATTAAAAAATTAATTAAATATTAAATTTCCAGTTCGCGAGCCTACGCGAATTTTATTTATCGGCCAATGGGAAGCTCAGAATCAAATACGGATATAAGTCGAAATAAAAAGCCGATACAGAAAGCTCCCAGACAGACAGACCGACGCAGGCCGACACATACAGACTGACTCGAGAGAGAGAGAGAGAGAGAGGAGTGTAATCAGTATCCCCTTGACCTACGTCAAGCGGCTTACTATCCTAGCTTCCCTTCCCTCTCCTCTTATCTTTCGCTGTCTCAAAACTACTTACTGACCTAAGGAGCAAATACATCAAAGACATTCCTTACTTACAACGCTCCCACATTCCTAAGCATTAATTCTCTTTTCAGCATTTTATTGCCATGAACATTTTAACGTCCGTTGAACCTATACTTCAAGTATTACTTTAATTGTAAAAACCTTAATTGATATGTGTATATATAAAATGTTATCTTTCAACTCAATTTGCTTTTCTTGACTTATGATCATTTTATGACTTATAGTGGGCTATCTACAACAAGGCCAAATTCCGTCAATCTTCAACAATACACAACTACCCTTAACTAGGACGGACTCTCCACTATAAACTGGAAAAAAAAATGGATAGCCCGCTATAATACCCATTCTTAGTAACAATCATCTTAATAAAGTCCTTCTCTGCACTTAAGAAAGTACTGGAACAACTTTTTAAAGCCCTAAACTAGGGTCTTAATTAAATTGATTTTGCGTTGGCCAGGACAAAAAGAATCCCCACGCGTGTAAAGTCCAGTAAAGTCAAAAGTGCCCCCCTCATTCTTATGGACCCGAACATCCAAAAAGGATAACGAAATATTTTTTTAAATAATTTTAACTTTTGAAAATAATTTTAATTTTGGTATAATGAATCCTTGATGTTTAAATATACTTGGGTGAATATGAGAAGCAATTTTTCTTGAAGTATTTTTTTTTTATTTATTAATTCATTTTTACGTTTTGGGCCATTTTTCTGATTACCAGGAAGAATTTGAACATAAATTGTTTTGAGTGCTTGCATCTTTCATAGTCCATAATCAGAAAGTTTTTTCTCTATGTCAATATGTCTGTGATTATAGTGGTACATTGTGTTTAGTGGTTTTTGACTATCGCTTCTCCACTCGTCAGTAGAGGCCATGTCTTTTTTTCGCATATCACTTCGTCTCGCGTCAGTGATATATGGTTAAATGTCGTTTATTATTATTATAATTATTGCTACTATTTGGCTTAGTAATTGTGTATGAAATATTTATAAGATTTTTGCCATTTTCATTTTGTTTGATTATATATGATTTAAGTGAACTTATATCAGATGAATTCCAAGTTAGCCAACGTGATAAAGTAGTGACCGTGTAAGCAATGGATGCGTTCTTTGAACTGTTATTATTACAAAGATGTGGGAAAACATCATGCTGAGTTGAATTCATTCTTACAAAAATTAATTCAGTTCAATAAGATCATCAACTTTAAAATTATTGATTCGACTGAAATGTTTTCTTTTCGTTTAGTTCAATTAAAGCTGGTCAAGAAAGAAAAAACTAAAGAAAAAAAGAAAAAAGAAAGAAGAATTATTTGAAAAAGAAAAAAATTAGAAGAAAAACAGGCGGACCTGAAGGAGACTACCACCACCTCTTGGCGGACCTGAAGGAGACTACCACCACCTCTTGGCGGACCTGAAGGAGACTACCACCACCTCTTGGCGGACCTGAAGGAGACTACCACCACCTCTTGGCGGACCTGAAGGAGACTACCACCACCTTTAAATTTGTTGTTTTTCATTTTTGTTTTTTCACTTTTTTCAGTGCAATCTTATCGATTACACCCTAATCTTTCCGATTAACAAAAAAAAAAAAAAAAAATTTGGAAAAATTTCAATATTTCAACAATTTTAGGGGAGGGCTCAGTTTTTCATGCAACGTTAGAGCAAATCGATCCTCCATTTTGGGATCACTCGCCGGTACGACATTACCACCACCTGTAAATTGGTTGATTATAATTTTTCTTTACTTTATTCAGTGCAATCTTATCGATTAAACCATAAAGTTTTCAACATTTAAACAATTTTAGGGAGGGGGCTCAGTTTTTCATACAACTTTATAGTAAATCGATCCTGTACAATTAACTTTTTTGCTTGCGCATATTCAACAACTGAATCCTTTGCGAAATTTTTGAATAAAGCCATTCTTGGAGTTTCCGAGGAAGATGCCATCGGAAGAACTGAAGAAAACTTGAAAAAGACAAAACCAAAAGAACAACTCGTCAAAAAAAAAAAAAAAAACAACAAAAAAAAAAAACGCCCTCAATGCGAGTGGTTCTAAAATGGAGGATTGATTTACTATAACGTTGTATGAGAAACTGAGCCACCCATTAAAATTGTTTAAATATTGAATTTTTTTCAAATTTTGTGTGATAATCGGAAACTTTATGTAATAACCGATAAGACTGCACTAAAAAAAAAAGTTTAAAAAAATGAAAAACAACAAATTTAAAGGTGGTGGTAGTCTCCTTCAGGTCCGCCAAGAGGTGGTGGTAGTCACCTTCAGGTCTGCCGAAAAACATAAAGGCAAGAGCAAAAAGAAAAAAAAAACATAGAAAGAAAAAAGCAAAAGGAAAGAAAGCAGAAGAAAATGTAGAAGTAAAGAAAGAAATTATTTGAAAAAAACGAAAAGAAACAAGAAAGAAATTATTTTAAAGACAAAGAGAGATAGAAAAAGAAAGAAGAAAGAAAGAGAGAAAGAAAATGAAAGCGAAAGAAACGACAAAGAACAAAAAGAGAAATGTTTAAAAATCTCCATTCCAACATTTATTGTTGCATGAAAGTGAAAGGGAATATGAAAATGAACTCTACTTTTTTTTTGGGGGGGGGTGGAGAATAGGAGACTTACTTTCATTACTCAATTAGCGCGGTGATCGTTAAGAGGCTGAAGTTACCTGAGCACAGCACAATAGATTTGGACCGAAACTCGGGAACGGCTTATGGTCTTTTAACAGTATGTACGCCTCCTTTGTTTTAAAAGACCATAACCCGGAATTCTACCGAAAATTACCCACTAGAATAATACACCCTACAACATCAGAAATCAGTAGAATTGGTAAGGTAATATTAGAAAGAGTCAACCAACAAATAAGGAAAAAAATCCAACTCATGCAATGGAAGAATACAATGGATGTAATCAAATGGTTCGAGAACCTTGGGGAAAAAAATAATGCCACCTTTTCTTACAATTTGACATCGTGGATTTTTACCCCTCGATATCTGAGGGCCTTTTCAATCTTACCCTGGAATTCGCGGAATTCTACTCGGACATCTCAAAGGTGAAATCAAAATAATTTTGAATTGTAGAAAATCAGTTCTCATCTACAACAACGAACAGTGGACAAAAAATTCAACGGATAATTTTGATTTATCTATGGGAGCCCTGGATTCTGCAGAATCTTCAGATCTGGTGGGATTATTCCTATTGTACAACCTCACGGCGTATAAAGAAATTGACACTAACAATATAAGACTCTATAGAGGTAACGGACTCATGATAATAAATAAATCTACTGGAGGTAAGGTTGATAAAACTAGAAAATTAATCCATAAAGTCTTTAAATCCTTTGGTCTTGACGTAGTAATTAACCCTAATATCAAGCAAGTTGACTTCCTAGACAAAACATTAGACTTAGTATCGAACACTTTCCAACCTTACATGAAAAGTAATGCTAACCCGATCTATATAAACCCAAATTCTAATTACCCATCATCCATTATCAAGCATATCCCACCATCAGTAGAACGTCGCATTAACACACACTCCTCCAATAAAGAAATATTTGACAAACACAAGGTAATTTACGACAGAATCCTTAAAGAAAGCGGGTATCAATCATCCAAAATTAACTTTGTGAAAAAATTCAAGAGCTCAAAAAGCAAAAATAGAAACAGAAAAATCATATTGTATAACCCTCCTTTTAATCAGTCAGTTAACTTTAAGCTGGGACATAAATTTCTTAAACTAATAGATAAGCATTTTCCTAAAAATAACTCTCTAATCTTCAATAAAAATGCAATAAACTTAAGCTATAGCTGCTTCAACAATCTAGAAAAAATAATTAAAGTACATAACAGCAAAACATTAAAAGCACACAACAAAATGACTCCTACACTAATACCAGTCTGCCTCATAATAATAAACTCTGTAACTGTAGAAACCCAAACCAATGCCCCATGACCAATAAATGCCTAACGAAATCCCTGATATATATGTGTTCGATTTCATCCATGGAGAATCCTAAAGATGAAAAAAAAAAAAATCGGAAACACCATGAACGTATTTAAAAAGCGATTTTACAATCACCTCTCATCCTTCAATAACAAAAAATAAATAAATAAATAAATAAAAAACATGAGGTCTCTCTCCAAATAGTTTTGAAAGTTAAAAGACGAAAGTAAAACACCTAAAGTTAAATGGAAAATCCTCAAACAAGCAAGAACAGCTAAATCAATAAAGGAACCATGTTTCCTTTGTCTTCAACAAAAAATTGAAATCATTAAATATATGAATAGCAACAAGCTTTTAAGCCAGGGGCATGAAACCCCAGTAAACTGCAAGCACTTTAAAGAACTAAAAAATACTACAAAAGCCAGAGCTAGGACCCCTTAGAAATGATACACCTTCATAGTACTAACAACACTCTTACACACATCACAAACCGTGAACTAATTTAAAATGTTTAAAAAATTAAAAATCTTATAGAAAAATCGATTTCCTAAATTCAAAATTAAGGTTAAATATACAAAATTAGATTAATTATAAATCTGTGCTTAAATACACAGATTAAATTTTACCTCTTACCTTAAATACAAACATACCTATTACCTATTTACCTATTACCTTAAATACAACATTAAATCTTACCTCCTACATTAAATTCTACTTATTACGCACCCATTACCTACTTACCTATTACCTTAAATACAAACATACCTACTTACCTATTACCTTAAATACTAACATTAAATTTTGCCTCTTACATTAAATCTTGCCTATTACACACCACAAACTATGATCTAATTTAAAATTTAAAATTTAATAGAAAAAATCGATTTCCTAAATCCAAAATTAAGGTTAAATATACAAAATTAGATTAGTTATAAAAACTGTGCTTAAATACAAAAATATTCTATAGTTGTACAAATAAGCGGTTAGTCCAATCCCATCAATCCCCACCCCTTACACCTCCCTACTCTGCTCCTCTAAGAAATCCAAAGGATAAAGTCTAGTCGCAAGATCATAAAAACTTACATCCTATCTGCTAATGTTAAATCTGTCTACAAAATTCCAAGACACTCATTATCAACTATATTCACTACTCACACCACCTTCTTCAAAATTCAAACGGACAATTCACAAGACTTATTCCCTTATCACTAACCCCCACCAACATCCCACACACAGTTGTAAAAAAATGTTTTTTCTTCGTTCCTTATTCACTCGGATATATATATATATATATATATATATATATATATATATATATTATGTATGTATGTATGTATGTGTGTGTGTGTGTGTGTGTGTGTGTGTGTGGTGTATGGGTAGATCTTGAAGGCTATCGCATTGCGTTTAGTAAAATAAAAGAAGGTAAAGAACTTGTTGGGTATTAATTATTTACTATTCATTGATATTTCGAGATCAAAATCTCATTTTCATCTTAGTTAAAAGGAACGGCCCACGAGCAGACGTGAAAACAAGCTCTACTACCATTTTGAAGATGAGATTTTGATTTCGAAATATTAATGAATAATAAATAGATAATACCCAACACGTTCGTTACTTTGCATTATTTTACCAAACGTATTGTGATAGCCTTCAAAACCTACCCATAAACCTAATATACACAATGTTTCAAGCAAATTTCAAAATTCTACTATATATATATATATATATATATATATATATATATATATATTAAATTCGGTTTTTATTTAAAATTAAGTTAATTTACTATGAAACTTTTCCGTTACACCAATGGTATGTAGGCCTGCGTTTTTGCTGTTTCCGTAACAAACTGTTTTTTATGGGGCAGGGTTGTTAGCCCTGCGCCCAACGCCCAAACCTGGAGGAAGGTGATCTTCTAAGCGTAGTTTACAAGTGACACACGGCCGAAAGTAGGGGGTACCCAGTGAGGATCGAACTTACTACTCAGTTATAATGTTTCTAGCGAGACGAGCTTGCTGACCGTTGTACCACGCCGGGGTGACCTTAATTTACTCTGCGACATGGAAATTTCTGTTTCGAGATTAAAGGCTTTTATCTTGTCATCAGGCAATGTTCAATAACTTTTATTTATTATTCTTCTTCTATGTGCCCTGTCCCTTCAGGACGTAGGGGATCATGGCTTTCCACGTTTTCCTGTCCCTGGTGGCTCTGAGCACACCTTCTCATGTTACACCGTGCAATCCTCGTTCCGTCATCCACCTGATTAGGTCCTTCAAATATGTTATCCGTTGCTTTCCCCTGTCTTTTTTCCCCTCTATCTGGCCTGTTAGTATCAGGTTCTCTAGGCCATCCTTCCTCATTGCGCGACCCAGAAACTTCAGCTGTCTCTTCCTGATGCTCAGTATTAATTTCCTTTTTGTTTCCATCATTTCCAAGACCTCATCATTGCTCACATGCTCGATCCATGAGATTTGCAGCATCGTTCTGTAGAACCACGTTTCAGTTGCTTCAAGTTTGTCCTTCATCTTTGATGGTATTGTCCAGCATTCACTGCCATATTGAAGGACGGACAGCACGTAGCAATCCAGTACTCTCTTTCTAGTTTCTAACGAAATTGTCCTGTTTCTTAATACCTTACTCAACTTCTGGAATGCTTCCTTCGCCATGCCAATTCGCCTTCGGATCTCTGTGTCGCACTTTCCGTCTTCTGTTATAATGCTTCCCAATTATTTAAATTTTTGTACCTGCTTGATTCTGGTATCCCCGCCCTGTATTTGGCATTTTGGGCTGCCCTTTTTACTGATGACCATGCATTCGGTTTTCGTGCAGTTTATTTCTAGTCCTTTCTTGTGACTTTCTTCTGCTACCTTCTTATTTGTTATACTACTGTATGAAATTAAGCAAATGGATTATATTTTTCTCTTATGTGAATGGGAAGATTATCATTTTAATAGAACATTTAATTAATTGTTAGATTTCATTGCGTTGACTGAATCCCAATGAGAATGCACTAAAAACAGATAGACAAAAAACAAATAGGTGTTAGTTTAGCTTTGTTACCACAGATGTGTGTTGTGGTGCAGTGAATAAAGACTCGGAGCGACAAATCGGGTAGCCGGGTTCGAATTCCAGCTAGGAACACCCTTCGGAAAGATATTAATGCGTAAGAAAGAAAGAAGGGAAGCGGAAGAGAAAGAAAAAGTGGTTAAATTGTAAGAAAGAAAGAAAGAAAGAAAGAAAGAAAGAAAGGAAGCGGAAGAGAAAGAAAAAATGGTTAAGTTGAAAGAAAGAAAGAAAGAAAGAAAGAAAGAAAGAAAGAAAGCCGAAGAGAAAGAAAAAAGTTTAAAGAAAGAAAGAAAGAAAGAAAGAAATGGGATAGATGAACAGAAAGAAAGAAAGAAAGAAAGAAAGAAGGGAAGCGGAAGAGAAAGAAAAAGTGGTTAAGTTGTAAGAAAGAAAGAAAGAAAGAAAGAAAGAAATGGGATAGATGAAAAGAAAGAAAGGAAGAAAGAAAGAAAGAAAGAAAGAAAGAAAGAAAGAAAGGAAGCGGAAGAGAAAGAAAAAATTGCTAAGTTGAAAGAAAGAAAGAAAGAAAGAAAGAAAGCCGAAGAGAAAGAAAAAAGTTTAAAGAAAGAAAGAAAGAAAGAAAGAAATGGGATAGATGAACAGAAAGAAAGAAAGAAAGAAAGAAAGAAAGAAAGAAAGAAAGAAGGAAGCGAAAGAGAAAGAAAAATGGTTAAGTTGTAAGAACGAAAGAAAGAAAGAAAGAAAGAAAGAATATATAATATTTATGGGAAAAGACACTTCTTGATTTCAGTAAGGAAAAGAAAGACAGACATACATCCATAAAAACATAGATGTATACAAACATACATATATAGTTCCAGTGACATGAACCTCAGTCATTATCCTCCCTCACAAGACATCAAAAGATCTAACCGCAGTCATGAATATCAACCAATCCCTCCGCTCATCTCTTTCAAGAAAGAAAGGTTGACCTATCTCTCTTCTCACAAATAAGGCCTTCTAATAGACACTTGGCTTTTATTATAATGAAGATTAATACTTCCGCACTATTACCCATGGGAAAGGTATTATTCCGTCTTTTCCCTCTAATTATGGGTTAAATAATAGGACAGATTGGGTTCTATAGCCTTGGCTGGCAACCAATCTACCGCAGAAAGCAATGGCAACCTACTGCGGAAAAATGATCCGCCCAGTCAGTCATGTCTCTTTCGAGACATGTTCGCTCAAAGCGTGTATCACGTACGGCATTTAACTGACTGACTGAATATAATAGTTGAAAACATCCACTACTAATTACTACTTAATAATATAATATATCTCTTCCCCCTCTAGCTATGAGTCAAATAACAGGACAGATTGGGTTCTATAGTCTTGGCTGGCAACCAGTCTACCGCAGAAAGCACCTAGTGCGAGATAATCTTCTGCAGACGAGAAAGATTCAAATCCTTAATTATGTTTCGTCCGGACAAGTTTATCCTATTCTCTTGTTAGTTGAAAAAGGACTGACTACCATTATTCCCCTGCGACACAAAAAAAAAAAAAAAAAAAATACCCGTCTATTATGGCCTCTCTTATTTTTCATCTTCCACTTCATTAACTTATTAAAAATATCGCCTGTATTGTTGCAGCAGAGGTTTGGTGAATTTGATAAAAGACAAAACGGTTATTGTTTCGGAAAGCAATTTCTCTGTTAAACGTCGGTGTAGCCTAACTCACGAACCTTTAGAAATGAATGAAAAGAAAGCGCTTTTGGGATTACCTGACATACAATAACCACCCGGTTTAAATCAGAAGACACAACTTGATTGTTATTAACACAGTATCTCCCACGTCCATTCAAAATGTATCCCGCCATCTTGAATATTTCAGAGAAACCTTTCCGCAGCCTTGAAGTAATTTGCGGAGGACCCGAAAGTACGTCAATGCACATGCATAAACAGACAGTGCAGTCTGACGCAGGCGAACGAGTATTCGAGAACAAAACTCACGCAAACACTACAATCGTCCAACACACCTGACGGCGAGTTATTCGAACATACGCCTGGAAGCCATATTGAAAACCGTTTGCCACAACAAACGAACGAGAAATTCGAAGAAAAAAATTCACGTGACGGTTCAACTCAACAACTGACGAACGAAAATTCAAAACAACAAACTAACACGAGTCAACCCAAATGGTGGCGAAAAAATAAGGCGACCAAATATCAAACAAGTTCCCCACGCTAAGTGTACTCTGTCAAAAAATTCGCGTTCCAACGAAAAAAAAAGAGTCACACGAAAAAAAAAAAAAAAAAAAAAAACTAAACCACTTGTAAAAATAAATCTAAATCTAAACTTATTTAAAAATGGAACTTTGTGTGTGTGTCCGTTACCTATAGACTCCGAAACGGCTGAACCGATTTTCTTGAAAATTTACACAGTTGTACTATAAGCGTCTGCGAGTGTTCTTAGCTAGGTTTTATGTCGAGGTACCCCCGATAAACGGATGTGCGTTGTGGTAAAGTGGATATCGGCTCGGAACGAGAAGCCGGGGAGCCGAGTTTGAATTCCAGTTGAGTCCATTGTATTCACTTACGCGCAAATACCCTTGGGAAAGGTATTAATCCGTCTCTTCCTTCCAGTTATGGGTTAAATAGCAGGACAGATTGGGTTCTATAGCCTTGGTCGGCAACCAGTCTACCGCAGAAAGCAATGGCAACCTACTGCGGGATAATCTTCTGCCCAGTCAGTCTTTCGAGACATGATCGCCCAAGCGTGTATCACGTATGGCACTTGACTGACTGACCCTCGATAAATACCGAAAATCGATAATCGAAAATCGGAAAAAGTCGGGTTATAGAAGGAGTGGTCCGAATTTGATCAAATCACTCATATACAAAGACATAAAAAACGATATTCAGAAATTTCAAGATTGCAGAAAATTTGATATCGATAGCAGGAAATCAAAATTTGACTTACATCCATTCATTTTTCTATCAGTCTACGGTTTCGCTTTAAATGGAAACAACTATTGCTTTTTAATCTTTCGTGCCAACGTCCAAAGAGTCTGAGCTCCAGGACCATAGATTACTTTTAAAGCTTTCATTACACCCGAGCAACGCCGGATTATACTGCTAGTAAATAAATAAATAAATAATATGGAAGACTTTCGACAAGAGACTGGACTAAAGGACAAAATATAACCCGGCTTATACTCCTACCCGGTCAAACAGTTTGAATTTCTTTGTTTAACGGCATATCAACTCCTTAGGGTTCATTTAATGCCGAAATTTAATTTTCTTTTCAGTTTTGGTAATTGAAAAATGTGAAAATGTAACTTTTTATTGCATATTTTGATATTTTCATAACTTGAGGCCAGTTTTATTGTTCATTATTTGCCCATAGCTAGGACCCTGACAGGTGCTACCACCCTTGATCAGGTTGGACCTGCAAATAACAGCAACTCCATCAGGAGTAAAATAGGAAAAAATGAGCCATATTGATGGCTGAATATCAGTTTTTGATGAGATTCGATAGAATATCGGGGGTATCGATTTTCGATATGGGGAAAAATGAGTCGTCTGAGAAGATCTGTTAATGTTTGAGACTAAAAACTATAATTTTACCAAGTTAGAGCAAATTCGGCAGTAAGAACCACGATAAAAGGGCTAAAATCCTGATCGTGATCATAACTGATCGGATATTGGGGTATCGATTTCTGATATCGAGGGGGAAATCGGAAAAAAGGAAACGCTCAATAGCATCAACAATGAACACGGCCACAATATACTGACCGCGTTTTGAAAATAAACAAACATTTCCATCACTCCAGAAATATGTATTAAAAAAAATCTACAAATTTAGTTAATAATAAAGAATGAAAACATCTTTGATAATGGCTAATAAAATAGCCGGAAGCGCTCGGATATATAGAACTTTCGGACAGAACTTTTTACACACTTTATGTCAAGAAAAAATTGAATGAAACGCTTAATTGCAGTACCGTGTCTTTAATGAAACATGTATATAAGAGAAGTTGCTATCTAGCCACATGTGAAAATTAAAACAAACTATGAAAAAGACCCAGACATAAGTGAAGTATAGTGAAAACAGCCAAAGCCTTACAACGGTGGCAAAATATGTAGATTGTGCCAGGAAGAAAAGTTAGAGATTTTATTCCCAAACAAAAACGAACTATTCAATGAAAGAACGATGTGTGTGTGTGTGTGTGTGTGTGTGCGCGCGCGCGCGCGCAAAAGTGACATCATTTAAAATGTGAATATCTGAGTAACTACATGTCCTAGGCAAACACAATTAAATAGGGTCCATATTGAACAATAGAATATTTATTTAATAATAATAATAATATTTAAGACCAGAGAGTTCAATAACAGGTCTACCTTTAAAATAGAAAACTTAAAGAATCGTACAAAATGGGCTAGCCATGTGTGGAAATTCAAATTAAAATATGAAAAAGATCCAGACATAAGTGAAGTATAGTGAAAACAGCCAAAGCCTTACAACGGTGGCAAAATATGTAGACTGTGCCAGAAAGAAAAGTTAGAGATTTTATTCCCAAACAAAAACGAACTATTCAATGAAAGAACGGAAATTATCACTATGTGTAATCCTACTAAAAAATACCTCTTAGGTTCATACAACCATGGATAAAAACGGTATCATTTCTTGTAATTTTTTGAAAATTGCACGTTCAAAACTTCCCTGCCACGTGAGCATTAAAAAAACACCGTTACGTGAGCGTTCTTAAAAAAAATAAAACAAAACAAAACAAAAAAAAAAACAAAAAAAAAACAATAAAAGACAAAAAAGTTATTGAAAATTGCCTGAAGACACCACTCATGGTAGAAACCTAGGTCCCGTAATAACTTGTTTACAAATGGAAAATATACAAAAGTTCTACAATAATATTGTATTGAACACTTTTTAATACAAATGTGCACTGGTCTAATCATATTATGACTAAAACCGAAGTAATTAAACAATCACTCAATCAATCAATCAATATATATATATATATATATATATATATGTGTGTGTGTGTGTGTGTGTGTGTGTGTGTGTGTGCTCAAGAGTGACATCATTTAAAATGTGAATGTCTGAGTAACTACATGTCCTAGGCAAACACAATTAAATAGGGGTCCATATTGAACAATAGAATATTTATCTAATAAAATTCGAAGATATTAAAAGCGATGCAGATTTTATAACCGATTTCACAAACCTTCACAAATGTTCAACGGCAAAACGGCGGACGACGTGCAGCAGCAGCAGCGAACCACGGAAGCCGGTGACGGTGCGCCAGGCCTAGACGGACGAGATCTAACGCACACGACAGGCTGCCGGTTGAAAGGGATAGACATTTGAGAAAGAGACATAATTGTGATTTTCCCAATCCCTGAATTTGTCGAAGTCAGTACAGAGACTGCGATAAATCACTTGAACATGTCAAATGCAATACATGTGCAAAACAGCCGATGTTTGACCCAGAGGTAAACTCAGTCAATGCACATTTCAACAAGAAATAACAGTTTGATACAACACTACAATAACAAAACAATGAGGAAGTGTACCTGGCTTAGATCAAATCAAAATGAAATAGGCTACTCATTTAGTTCATCGTAATTTAGAAGTTCGCAGTGAAGACCAAAATAGATTTTTTTAAAGTGATCAGTGATGTCGGTCGCTGGGCGCGTTCTGGAGGTGGTCGCTCACTAAGGGTCAATTATCATTAACAAATCGTCCGTGCATAGAAAAACGTTCGTTAACAACAGGTGGTTACTGACGAAGAGAGTCGAATACGGCAGGTTCTACTATATATATATATATATATATATGTATATATATATAGTGACATATATAAAGCTTAGAAGAAAACTTAGAAGAAAACTAATAAATAATTATCCAAATGTTGGAGAATTTTTGTCTTTATTTTCAACTGAAATTAAAGCAAAAATACGACGTTTAGAACGGCTCATGATTAAACATAACAGACATTCATTGTCTCTTATATTTAACAACATATGTTTAGAATATATATATATATATATATATATATATATATATATATATATATATATATATATATATATGACTAATGTGGAGAAGTTTATCACAGAGTCATGGCTAACTAAGCAGTGTCATGCCGACTTCGAAGTTTCGTGAAGATACCGCTATGATGTACTCACTCCTCAGGGCTTTCATCAATCTGCATCATCACAAATTAACGCTATATATATAGTAAACGATGCAGTATTTTCTCTACCCAACACCAGCATTAAATTACACCCACCACGCCTCACTTGTGACAGTCAAAACATAATATATTTTCTCTTCTATAGTAGATATATTGATGAATCTGGAAATAGCTTTAGATTCCGTTTCAATAATCATAAACTAAGCATACGCCAAAACAACCCGTATTCTCCCATAGCAGAACACTTCAATCAACCAGGACACACGTTAGAAAACTGCAAATGTTTACTAATAAATTCTGATTTTAGTTCCACATACTCACGCAAAAAGAAAGAAAAATACTGGATTTTAAAATTAAATACATACAGGCTAGGGTTAAATAGGGACTTAGGTGTTTTGAATCTTTATAAATATTTCAATAGTTAAACATTTTTTAGATACACTTAAAAAATTTCCTTTAAAACAACATTTATAAGTATTATTAAAGATAGGTTTACGTTTACAAATATTTTAAAAATATCTGTCGCTTTCTGCGTCACGTGATGTAAACAATCTCTCCACGAACGCTCATAGCGAAAACGTTCCTAATTTAAATTTTAAAATCATTTGTTTCTGATGAAAGGCAGAGGACGGTCTGAAATATCAAATATAATAACAGAAATAAATAAATACTGTAAAAAAAAATCATTTTAAACTTACAACTTTTTAGTAGTTTTTCCTATACATATTATTAAGACAGTATACGTGGATCATCACTATGTTATATATATATATATATATATATATATATATATATATATATATATATATGAATAAGAAACGAAGAAAATATTAACAATGTTCGAAACATTAATTTAAAACAGTAGTCAATATAGAAATAGAGCTATGAATATGGCAAAAGTTGAAAATAGCGTTTACAACCTGATGAGACATTGTCCTTTCAATGTCGAAACAAAATGTACACTTTGTAGTAGATTATAATTTGAACATGTACTAAATTATAATATATATATATACTATAAATTAAAAGAAATAAAGTTGGTTAGTATGTATTCTTTGGGGTCAAATCCCAAAATGAATTTCCAGTCTGATTGGCAATAAGAAACACCCACATACATTCGCAGCAAACCAAAGGTTTTTGTCATTTAAATGTAAACCATTTGCACAACTAACATCAACATTGCTTGATGATGAGAATCTATCTCGAAACATAGAAATTTCCGTGTCGCAATGTACAACTGATACATAACTATATAATAATAATAATAATAATAATAATAATAATAATAATATATATATATATATATATATAGTGTGTTGATTTGTGATGGTGAACATACAAACACACACACGCGCGCGCGCGCATCACATAAATATAAATATAATCGTCACACCTCAAGCAAGCCTCAACTGCCACTGGTGCGCAGAGTGTTACATAGTAGGAGAGTGAAGAGAGAGGAGAACAGGTTACAGGAGGTGTCGGAGAATGGGCAAGTTAAGGACGGGTACATAGGTGTAGAGAGCAGCGTGAGAGTAAATTGTAAAGTGAGAAGAAGGATTGGGAATCAAGGAGATAAGAGATGACAGTTGCTGCATTGGAACTCTTGAAGATTGTAGGTATCAGGGAAACAAGAATACGGAAGGGAGTTCCACAGGCGTGAAGTGCGAGAAAAGAAGCTGTAGGAGTAGAAGTTGTGGTTACACTTGATTTTCTTTTTCACAGTAAAAGGGTAGGACCTTGTAGCCAGTCCAGTAGCTCGAGCGAATTCGCGTAGTAGTGGGGGAGCACCAAATAGCTAAGCTCGTCGGAGAAGAATCCGTGAACGTATTTGTAGAAGAGACATGAGAGTTTTACCGCCAGGTCGGGATCGACTACATTACAGATTCTCCTTTGGATCTTGTCGAGAAACCCAAGGTGAACAGCAAGAGCACCCGACCAGATATAGCAGCAGTATTCAGAGTACGTATATATATATATATATATATATATATATATATATGTGTGTGTGTGTGTGTGTGTGTGTGTGTGTGTGTGTGTGTGTGTGTGGGAAGATGAGACAAAGGGGAAAATTTATTAACGACGCGTTTCACCGAGAAACCTCTGCTCTTTTGGGCTTCCTCAGAATAAAAGAAAGACAAAATTGTCGTCGAGGAATCCTTTATATGTGTACTTCTGTGTGTGTGATGCTAAGCGTATACGTGCGTGAGTATGTGTATATGAGCTGGAAAAAGGTCGACTGCATTCTGAAGCGAAAATGGCGAACGCATCAGGCATTGAATTTCAACTAATTAAGCCTGGGTAAATGTGAACAAGAGAAAAAAAATTACTAGTGAAAAATGCAATGAAGGAAGCGGAAGTGCTTTTGCGATAAGAAAAGCCAAAAACGAACGGAAACCAAGGAATGTATGAAGTTGGTTTGTCTGCGACGGTGGGACGTCAATGAACTTATTGTAAAAAGAGAACAAAACCAAAAAAAAAAAAAAAGAAGACGATAGTCAGCAGTGAGTGAGCCGAGACCCCTGATTCGGATTGCATCACCCCTTCGACTCTTTACGAAAAAACATTCCACTCTCGCAATTGTTTGGTGGGCGCTGGGAATAGAAATTTGAGGAATGGTGGGTCGGACGAGAACGGAAAAGATCTACTTTATTTTTCCGTTCCGGTGTTGATTGATTCTTGCGAGATAGAAATTTCCGTGTCGCAATGTACAATTGATACATAACTATATAATAATAATAATAATAATAATAATAATAATAATAATAATACATTATGAGCGAAAAGGAAGTAGACGCCATGAGATGGCTGCTGGGATTAAATACCAAAATATGAGTCACTCGTCATCTTTTCTCCTTTCCAGTACATTCATTTCCCCACCCATCTCTCTCGCTCTGTATATATATATATATATATATATATATATATATGGTTAAATAAAATAAAGACAAGAGGAAAACTATATTAAATCGCCTACGCGTTTCGTCCTGTGATGGACTTTATCAAGGCAAAAAGACGAAATGAGCTTTATTCTAAATTACGTATCTATAAACAAACAGTGTTGGCAACCACAAAGACGCTCACAAATCATTTCAAAAGATCAAAAGAATATTTTAGTTTTTAGAATTTCTTCATGTGTATTGCAAAGTCACGAGATATTAAAATGAAGGGAATTTGACCGTTTTCTTTGAGAATTGTTTATTTCGTGTGTTAGTCTGTTTTAGAATTCCTTCATGTGTAGCGCAATTTAAAATACAGTTTTCCTCTTGTCTTTAGTTTATTTAACCATTCTGTCCTTTATCTCAGATTATAGCTGAGTATATTTTTGCATATATATATATATATCGTGATAATAATCAGTCATCCGCAGCCGGTTCTGTGTCGCTGTATCTCAGCTCCTCGGTACGGTTAAATTGCTTCTAGCCGATTGAAACCCGACCGAATTGACATCAGTCAGCGATTCTTTTTTTTTTTAATCATTTCACCCCAAGCAAGGCATTCAACTGCCACTATTGCGCATGGGGCTACATAGGGGAAGGTAAAGCGGAGGAGTGGTTAGGTGTAGGAAATATCAGAAGGAAGGTGATAGATGGGTAAGGATACCGAGGATGAGGGTTGGGCAGATGGGAAGAGTGTTTGAAAGAGTGGGAGTGAGTTAGTGTGTTAGGAGGTGTCTATTGACCTTACATTTAAACTCTTGGAGATTGTAGCCGTCGGGGAAGCAATCATGTGGAAGGGAATTCCACAGTCGGGAAGTGCGAGAAAAGAAACTATTGGAGTAGAAGTTGCGGTTGCATTTTATCGGTTTCACTCTAAAAGGGTGGGATCTAGTTGCTAATCTAGTTTCTCGTGCAAATTCGTATCTAGGGGGCAGCAGTGGTCTAAGTTCATCGGAGCAGAAGCCGTCCTCTAAGCTATGTGTGTCAGGCGGATTTTAGCGTGTTATATACACGATGCAAACACATGCCAGTAGCCGTGAGAGTTCAAATTTATTACTGAATGAACGATACGTAAATAGCGGTGAGTACCTGTTGTTTTTAAAGTCCACTATTTCTTCATAGTGGTCAATCGGCAGGCGAGAGCGTATATATATATATATATAATTAAATTTGTTATATGATTATATTATGCTCTACAATATTTATTGCATTGAGCACTTTAAAAAAAGTAAGTGCCAGAGAACTCGGAATTGTAAAACTGTTGGTCCTCTTTACCTGGATATCGCATGCGTGTATGTGGATATAAGTTAGTGTACGTGGGTGTGTTAATTTGTGAGGTTACACATACATACGCATCCACGGAATTAGAAGTAGGTGGTTAATGACTTGGTGGTCAACATCTTCGCGACTGGTCTGAATACCCCCAGCTGATCTGACGCCAATGCCTCTCTCCAGACTTTTTTTTTTCCTTTTTTTTTCTTTTCTTTTATATTTCTCTCTTCAGTTAAAGGAAATGCTTATTCCGGTAAAAATGCTTTGTACCAAATGGAACGAATATTGTCTGGTCTGATGAAATGAGCTAATTTAGCTTATTGAAATTAATTATAAATAACCAATTTAAATGACGTGTTGAGTTTTCCCTTATAAATATCATATTGCTCTGGATAATATCCATTGAGCTCTATATATGAATATAACACTCAGTATTTTATATTAAGCTGATCTTGTTGGATTATCCTCGCCGTTTACGGACTGGACATCTATACCTATATATACACATAGCAAAAAGAACCTTCAGATATTGGAGGCCATGTACATTAAATCCAAACAACCCACACTTAATAAAATCACTTTTAAATCTGGCCATAACACATTACATTGCATTTGAATAAATAGTTCTGTTGTCATTTCGGGCTATCACGCGGTGTGACGTCATAGAACCGCATTGCAAATTTGCGAACTGCGTTTGTTATTTTTGGTAACTATTGCCGTTGCCTAGCGGAGTTTTATGTCAACACAAATAAAATCGTCGGTGATGGTGGATGTTATTGTGTTACCGTCTTGGTGACCTCTCTGAAGATGGCTCATGAGAGCCGAAAGCTTAGTAACAATTTAATAAAAAATTATCCAAATGTTGGAGAATTTTTGTCTTTATTTTCAACTGAAATTAAAGCCAAAATACGACGTTTAGAACGGCTCACGATTAAATATAATAGACATTCATTGTCTGTTATATTTAATAGTATATGTTTAGAAAATTATTTGCTGCCGCGATACACTAAACCTATATATATATATATATATATATATATAAGTATAGAGTAGGTATTAATGGAATAATATTTCGTATATAAAAAACACTATTCTTAAAATGTGCTCAATACAAAGTAGAGCTGATTATATTTATTTAGAAATTATAACATAAATATGTTATAATATTACTACAAAAGTAGCTATTTTGTAGTGATATTATAACATATTTATGTTATCTAAACTTATTTATAAATGGAACTTTTTCTCTCTGTGTGTGTGTGTGTGTGTGTGTGTGTGTGTGTGTGTGTGTGTCCGTCCGTTACCTATAGACTCCGAAACGGCTGAACCGATTTTCTTGAAAGTTTGCACATTTGTACTATAAGCGTCTGCGGGTGTTCTTAGCTAGGTTTTGTGTCGAGGTACTCCTGATAAATATCGCAAATCGATAATCGAAAAAATCGGGTTATAGAAGGAGTGGTTCGATTTTAATCAAATCTAATACACTCATATACAATATATATATATATATATATATATATATATATATAAAAGGCAAGATGTTTGTGTGTGTGTGTTTATCTGCCTGTACGTATTTTTTCAGCCCTTTTATTTTAGTTTTTGCTTCGGGTTTGGCTCTAAGTAGGTATAATTGTAGTCCTTAGTCTCAGCCATGATACCAATTAATCAGAGGACTTATTTAGCCTTCAAAATTCAGTTTACGACGAGAAAAAACTGATTTGATATCGATACCAGGAAATCAAAATTTGACTGAGCTCCAGGACCATGGATTAGTTTTAAAGCTTTCATTACACCTGAGCAACGCCGGGCTACACTACTAGTATGAATTAAATCTATCTAAATCTGTTTGCCAGCCAAGGCTATAAAACCCAATGTGTCCTATTATTTAACCCATAACTAGCGGGAAGAGACAGATTAATACTTTTCCCAAGGGTATTTGCGTATAAGCGAATGCAAGGAATTCAATTGGAATTTGAACTCGGCTCCCCGATTTGTCGTTTCTAGTCGATATCCACTGCAGCACAAAAATAGACACTTACAGCACCTGATATTCCCAAGCAGTTACTCATCTAAGTAATGACCGGACTCGATATTGCTTAACTTCGGTGATCGGACGAGAACCGGTGCATTCAACGTGATGTGGCCGTAAGTTGTGGCGTCGCTGTGCATATTTTGTTTTTAGAATGAAAAACATTTTCCGTTTCTAATCTTTTTTCTTTTGCTGCAAATTGTATGTCATGTATGTAAAATAATGTTCGTTTTAAAATGGAAAAGCGAACCATTGTGTGTCGGGGTGGCGGTAAGAACAGTGTTGACGCTTATTAACAGAAAACTGTTTAAGGGGTATTTTCTCAGCACAGCTTAGATGTGGCACAAGGCCGAAAGTATGGGAGTACCCAAGGAGAATCGAACTCACAACTCAGTTGTAGTAGGATCTAGCGAGACAAGCGTGTTAACCATTACGCCACGACGAAGCTCCCGAAAGCAGTTTAAGTTTCTGCTTTTCCCTCTTCCCACATAAACTTAACACATTTTGGACAGATTTTTTTAAGTTCTGTAAAAAGCAAGAAAAATTATAAATTTAAAGGTGTAAAGTATGGAGATACCCAGTGAGGAGCAAACTCACTACTCAGTTGTAACAGATTATAGCGAGAAAAGGTTGCTGACCATTACACCACGCAGAGGTGTCCAAGTCGTACGTAATATAGGCGAACACTTCAACTAGAAAAATTGAAGTGAAAAGAAGAGTCCAAATTGCCTATTACAGGTCGGGGATACCAAAATCAAGCAGGTACAGAAATTTAAATATCTGGCAATTGTTCTAAGAGAGGACAAACAGGCGACAATGAGATCCGCAGGCGTATTGTAATGGCCAAGGAAACATTCCAAAAGCTAAGCAGAGTATTGAGAGACAGGAAAATTTCATTGGAAACAAAGAAAAGAGGACTGGACAGTTATGCGATTCTTAAAGAGTGCAATACAGAGATCTGAAGGTGTATTGGCATGGCCAAGGGCACATTCCAAAAGCTAAGCAGAGTATTGAGAGACAGGAAAATTTCATTGGAAACAAAGAAAAGACGACTGGACAGTTATGTGATTCTTAAAGAGTGCAATATAGAGATCTGAAGGTGTATTGGCATGGCCAAGGACACATTCCAAAAGCTAAGCAGAGTATTGAGAGACAGGAAAATTTCATTGGAAACAAAGAAAAGCGTACTGGACAGCTATGTGATTCTTAAAGAGTGCAATATAGAGATCTGAAGGTGTATTGGCATGGCCAAGGACACATTCCAACAGCTAAGCAGAGTATTGAGAGACAGGAAAATTTCATTGGAAACAAAGAAAAGCGTACTGGACAGTTATGTGATTCTAAAAGAGTGCAATATAGAGATCTGAAGGTGTATTGGCATGGCCAAGGACACATTCCAAAAGCTAAGCAGAGTATTGAGAGACAGGAAAATTTCATTGGAAACAAAGAAAAGCGTACTGGACAGTTATGCGATTCTAAAAGAGTGCAATACAGAGATCTGAAGGTGTATTGGCATGGACAAGGACACATTCCAAAAGCTAAGCAGAGTATTGAGAGACAGGAAAATTTAATTGAAAACAAAGAAAAGAGGACTGGACAGTTATGTGATCCTAAAAGAGTGCAATACAGAGATCTGAAGCTGTATTGGCATGGCCAAGGACACATTCCAAAGGCTAAGCAGAGTATTGAGAGACAGGAAAATTTCATTGGAAACAAAGAAAAGCGTACTGGACAGTTATGCGATTCTAAAAGAGTGCAATACAGAGATCTGAAGGTGTATTGGCATGGACAAGGACACATTCCAAAAGCTAAGCAGAGTATTGAGAGACAGGAAAATTTAATTGAAAACAAAGAAAAGAGGACTGGACAGTTATGTGATCCTAAAAGAGTGCAATACAGAGATCTGAAGCTGTATTGGCATGGCCAAGGACACATTCCAAAAGCTAAGCAGAGTATTGAGAGACAGGAAAATTTCATTGGAAACAAAGAAAAGAGGACTGGACAGTTATGTGATTCTTAAAGAGTGCAATACAGAGATCTGAAGCTGTATTGGCATGGCCAAGGACACATTCCAAAAGCTAAGCAGAGTATTGAGAGACAGGAAAATTGCATTGCAAAAAAGAAATGAGTACTGGACAGTTACGTGATTTTAAAAGAGTGCAATATATAGATCTGAAGGTGTATTGGCATGGACAAGGACACATTCCAAAAGCTAAGCAGAGTATTGAGAGACAGGAAAATTTCATTGGAAACAAAGAAAAGCGTACTGGACAGTTATGTGATTCTAAAAGAGTGCAATACAGAGATCTGAAGGTGTATTGGCATGGCCAAGGACACATTCCAAAAGCTAAGCAGAGTATTGAGAGACAGGAAAATTTCATTGGAAACAAAGAAAAGAGGACTGGACAGTTATGCGATTCTTAAAGAGTGCAATACAGAGATCTGAAGGTGTATTGGCATGGCCAAGGACACATTCCAAAAGCTAAGCAGAGTATTGAGAGACAGGAAAATTTCATTGGAAACAAAGAAAAGAGTACTGGACAGTTATGTTATTCTAAAAAAGTGCAATACACAGATCTGAAGCTGTATTGGCATGGCCAAGGACACATTCCAAAAGCTAAGCAGAGTATTGAGAGACAGGAAAATTTCATTGGAAACAAAGAAAAGACGACTGGACAGTTATGTGATTCTTAAAGAGTGCAATATAGAGATCTGAAGGTGTATTGGCATGGCCAAGGACACATTCCAAAAGCTAAGCAGAGTATTGAGAGACAGGAAAATTTCATTGGAAACAAAGAAAAGCGTACTGGACAGTTATGCGATTCTAAAAGAGTGCAATACAGAGATCTAAAGGTGTATTGGCATGGACAAGGACACATTCCAAAAGCTAAGCAGAGTATTGAGAGACAGGAAAATTTCATTGGAAACAAACAAAAGACGACTGGACAGTTATGTGATTCTTAAAGACTGCAATATAGAGATCTGAAGGTGTATTGGCATGGCCAAGGACACATTCCAAAAGCTAAGCAGAGTATTGAGAGACAGGAAAATTTCATTGGAAACAAAGAAAAGAGTACTGGACAGCTATGTGATTCTTAAAGAGTGCAATACAGAGATCTGAAGCTGTATTGGCATGGCCAAGGACACATTCCAAAAGCTAAGCAGAGTATTGAGAGACAGGAAAATTTCATTGGAAACAAAGAAAAGCGTACTGGACAGTTATGTGATTCTAGAAGAGTGCAATACAGAGATCTGAAGCTGTATTGGCATGGCCAAGGACACATTCCAAAAGCTAAGCAGAGTATTGAGAGACAGGAAAATTTCATTGGAAACAAAGAAAAGACGACTGGACAGTTATGTGATTCTTAAAGAGAGCAATATAGAGATCTGAAGGTGTATTGGCATGGCCAAGGACACATTCCAAAAGCTAAGCAGAGTGTTGAGAGACAGACAAATTTCATTGGAAACAAAGAAAAGCGTACTGGACAGTTATGTGATTCTAAAAGAGTGCAATACAGAGATCTGAAGCTGTATTGGCATGGCCAAGGACACGTTCCAAAAGCTAAGCAGAGTATTGAGAGACAGGAAAATTTCATTGGAAACAAAGAAAAGAGGACTGGACAGTCATGTGATTCTTAAAGAGTGCAATATAGAGATCTGAAGGTGTATTGGCATGGCCAAGGACACATTCCAAAAGCTAAGCAGAGTATTGAGAGACAGGAAAATTTCATTGGAAACAAAGAAAAGAGTACTGGACAGTTATGTGATTCTAAAAGAGTGCAATACAGAGATCTAAAGGTGTATTGGCATGGCCAAGGACACATTCCAAAAGCTAAGCAGAGTATTGAGAGACAGGAAAATTTCATTTGGAAACAAAGAAAAGCGTACTGGACAGTTATGTGATTCTAAAAGTGTGCAATACAGAGATCTGAAGGTGTATTGGCATGGCCAAGGACACATTCCAAAAGCTAAGCAGAGTATTGAGAGACAGGAAAATTTCATTGGAAACAAAGAAAAGAGTACTGGACAGTTATGTGATTCTAAAAGAGTGCAATACAGAGATCTGAAGCTGTATTGGCATGGTCAAGGACACATTCCAAAAGCTAAGCAGAGTATTGAGAGACAGGAAAATTTCATTGGAAACAAAGAAAAGAGTACTGGACAGTTATGTGATTCTAAAAGAGTGCAATACAGAGATCTGAAGGTGTATTGGCATGGCCAAGGACACATTCCAAAAGCTAAGCAGAGTATTGAGAGACAGGAAAATTGCATTGCAAAAAAGAAATGAGTACTGGACAGTTACGTGATTTTAAAAGAGTGCAATATATAGATCTGAAGGTGTATTGGCATGGACAAGGACACATTCCAAAAGCTAAGCAGAGTATTGAGAGACAGGAAAATTTCATTGGAAACAAAGAAAAGCGTACTGGACAGTTATGTGATTCTAAAAGAGTGCAATACAGAGATCTGAAGGTGTATTGGCATGGCCAAGGACACATTCCAAAAGCTAAGCAGAGTATTGAGAGACAGGAAAATTTCATTGGAAACAAAGAAAAGAGGACTGGACAGTTATGCGATTCTTAAAGAGTGCAATACAGAGATCTGAAGGTGTATTGGCATGGCCAAGGACACATTCCAAAAGCTAAGCAGAGTATTGAGAGACAGGAAAATTTCATTGGAAACAAAGAAAAGCGTACTGGACAGTTATGTGATTCTAAAAGAGTGCAATACAGAGATCTGAAGCTGTATTGGCATGGCCAAGGACACATTCCAAAAGCTAAGCAGAGTATTGAGAGACAGGAAAATTTCATTGGAAACAAAGAAAAGAGGACTGGACAGTCATGTGATTCTTAAAGAGTGCAATATAGAGATCTGAAGGTGTATTGGCATGGCCAAGGACACATTCCAAAAGCTAAGCAGAGTATTGAGAGACAGGAAAATTTCATTGGAAACAAAGAAAAGAGTACTGGACAGTTATGTGATTCTAAAAGAGTGCAATACAGAGATCTGAAGGTGTATTGGCATGGCCAAGGACACATTCCAAAAGCGAAGCAGAGTATTGAGAGACAGGAAAATTTCATTTGGAAACAAAGAAAAGCGTACTGGACAGTTATGTGATTCTAAAAGTGTGCAATACAGAGATCTGAAGCTGTATTGGCATGGTCAAGGACACATTCCAAAAGCTAAGCAGAGTATTGAGAGACAGGAAAATTTCATTGGAAACAAAGAAAAGAGTACTGGACAGTTATGTGATTCTAAAAGAGTGCAATACAGAGATCTGAAGGTGTATTGGCATGGCCAAGGACACATTCCAAAAGCTAAGCAGAGTATTGAGAGACAGGAAAATTGCATTGCAAAAAAGAAATGAGTACTGGACAGTTACGTGATTTTAAAAGAGTGCAATATATAGATCTGAAGGTGTATTGGCATGGACAAGGACACATTCCAAAAGCTAAGCAGAGTATTGAGAGACAGGAAAATTTCATTGGAAACAAAGAAAAGCGTACTGGACAGTTATGTGATTCTAAAAGAGTGCAATACAGAGATCTGAAGGTGTATTGGCATGGCCAAGGACACATTCCAAAAGCTAAGCAGAGTATTGAGAGACAGGAAAATTTCATTGGAAACAAAGAAAAGAGGACTGGACAGTTATGTGATTCTAAAAGAGTGCAATACAGAGATCTGAAGGTGTATTGGCATGGTCAAGGACACATTCCAAAAGCTAAGCAGAGTATTGAGTGACAAGAAAATTTCATTGGAAACAAAGAAAAGAGGACTGGACAGTTATGTGATTCTTAAAGAGTGCAATACAGAGATCTGAAGGTGTATTGGCATGGCCAAGGACACATTCCAAAAGCTAAGCAGAGTATTGAGAGACAGGAAAATTTCATTGGAAACAAAGAAAAGAGTACTGGACAGTTATGTGATTCTAAAAGAGTGCAATATAGAGATCTGAAGCTGTATTGGCATGGCCAACGGCACATTCCAAAAGCTAAGCAGAATATTGAGAAACAGGAAAATTTCATTGGAAACAAAGAAAAGAGTACTGGACAGTTATGTGATTCTAAAAGAGTGCAATACAGAGATCTGAAGGTGTATTGGCATGGTCAAGGACACATTCCAAAAGCTAAGCAGAGTATTGAGTGACAAGAAAATTTCATTGGAAACAAAGAAAAGAGGACTGGACAGTTATGTGATTCTTAAAGAGTGCAATACAGAGATCTGAAGCTGTATTGGCATGGCCAAGGACACATTCCAAAAGCTAAGCAGAGTATTGAGAGACAGGAAAATTGCATTGCAAAAAAGAAATGAGTACTGGACAGTTACGTGATTTTAAAAGAGTGCAATATATAGATCTGAAGGTGTATTGGCATGGACAAGGACACCTTCCAAAAGCTAAGCAGAGTATTGAGAGACAGGAAAATTTCATTGGAAACAAAGAAAAGCGTACTGGACAGTTATGTGATTCTAAAAGAGTGCAATACAGAGATCTGAAGCTGTATTGGCATGGCCAAGGACACATTCCAAAAGCTAAGCAGAGTATTGAGAGACAGGAAAATTTCATTGGAAACAAAGAAAAGAGGACTGGACAGTTATGCGATTCTAAAAGAGTGCAATACAGAGATCTGAAGGTGTATTGGCATGGCCAAGGACACATTCCAAAAGCTAAGCAGAGTATTGAGAGACAGGAAAATTTCATTGGAAACAAAGAAAAGAGTACTGGACAGTTATGTGATTCTAAAAGAGTGCAATATAGAGATCTGAAGGTGTATTGGCATGGCCAACGGCACATTCCAAAAGCTAAGCAGAATATTGAGAAACAGGAAAATTTCATTGGAAACAAAGAAAAGAGTACTGGACAGTTATGTGATTCTAAAAGAGTGCAATACAGAGATCTGAAGGTGTATTGGCATGGCTAAGGACGTATTCCAAAAGCTAAGCAGAGTATTGAGAAACAGGAACATTTTGTTGAAAACAGAAAAGAGAACTAAACTCTTACGTTAAAACTGTCCTCCTATATAGCAGCGAAAACTAGACAATCGCTTCAAAGCTGAAAAAAACAACACTGGAACCAACAGAAATGTTATTCTGCAGAAAAATCCTGAGGATATCAATGAGCTAAACATATGTACAACGACAAAATAGTGGAGAGAATGGAAACAAAACATATTTTCTACACTTATGAAGAAACAGTAAACGTCTTAGGGGCACAACGATGATGGAGGGCTTGTAGAATCTGATACTCACAGCACAAATATAGGGACATCGAGACAGGTGATAAAACAGCGGATAACATACTTGATTAGTTTAAACGAATGGATAACATAACGGTTTGAGAAAAATAACAAAATTTATGAACCGTCTCTAGAGACCGGAAGATGTGAAGGGCCGTGATTGCCTATATCTTGAATTTTAAAAGCTACAATTAATTGGAGGCTTTTTAAAAAATCATTCATCAACTCAGGTCTTGCGATTCGTCAGACCAGAAGCACCTCCACATATCGGGCTTACTTGGCATGTCCTGTAACTGAGCAGACCTGGTATTCTTTAGCAGTCACTCATCTGTGTACACTTATAATCTTCCAAAAACCAGATCTTTTGATTCAGGTTAAACACATTTTCACCACTGGCCGGATGTGAACACACCGAAACCCAAAACTGAACTAAAAACTTTGTCAACTGCGCATAGGCTCCGTACATATCTTCTGTTTCACTTACACACCCAAAGAAAAATATAATCGAGAATTTTCACCAATAGCACCCACTGCCGGCTAAGGAAATAAAATAGAAATTAAAGCCGATCTGAGCCTAAGAAACGATATGAAATCCTATCAAATAGACTTTTTCGACAGTCGGTCGGCACACCAGCCACGATTCACAACGCTCGTCGGGACGCGATCTCCCATCTCCAAATGATACTCGCCAAAGACTGTCGCCGCAGTAAGTCACAGCTCACCCTCCCTCTTCTACCGTGCGCCTCCGATGACGACTTTTATGACTTTACTTATCTCTTTCTTTCAATGAGAGACCTTCACACCGATTTACCACGCCATTGTATTTTGTTGTTAAGACAATTTTTTATTTCTTAAAACTACGTCTTTTCTTTGTTCTGCTACCACACGCTTTATATAACAATACTGACCAGGATCTACGTTTCTTAACTTAGGCGATCAACTAAGAGCCGTACTAGACTAACTGCTTGCAATAGGCATGGACAACCTTTTTCGAGAAGCTGACCGCATAAGACATGGTTCATCATCAGGCGGGTCACACTACTAAGAAAATTCTAGGCAATTTTTCGTTAAAGGCACCTCAAACATTTTTTAATAATTTCACCCCAAGCAAGACGGGAGCGCCATGAGTGCGCAGGGGGGGGTTACAGTAAGAGAAAAGACTGGATACAGGGGAGGGTATTAAAGAAAGTATAAAATATGAAGGAGATAATTGACTTTGCAATCAAAATTTTGGAGATTGTAGCTGTCAGGAAAAACGGAAACGGAAGGGAGTTCCACTAGTGAGAAATTCGAGGAAAAAAAAAAAAGCAAACAAAAAAAAAAAAACTTTTGGAGTTGAAGTTGTGGTTACATTTAACTATTTCAATAGCAAAAGGGGGTGCCAATGTAGTACCACGTTTAAATTAGACGGGACATCAGAGGAAAAAGCTTTTCAGAACAGAAAAGAGCTCGTCTATACGACGTAAACGATGTCGCTAAGAATTAATGCGTATGGTTAAAGATTGAGAGGCAATAAATTTGATTTCAGCAACAAGAAAATATAGCGAACTAGCAGTATAGCCCGGTGTTGCTCGGGTGTAATAAAAGCTTTAAAACTAATCCATGGTCCTGGAGCTCAGACTCTTTGGACGTTGGCACGAAAGACTAAAATGCAATAGTTGTTTCCAGTTAAAGCCAAACCGTAGACTGAAAGAAAAATGAATGGATGTAAGTCAAATTTTGATTTCCTGGTATTGATATCAAATAAGTTTTTTTCGTAGTAAACTGAATTTTGAAGGCTAAATAAGTCCTCTGAGTAAATGGTATCATGGTTGAGACTAAGAACTACAATTATACCTATTTAGAGTCAAACCCGAAGCAAAACTAAAATAAAAGGGCTGAAAAAATACAGTCATACAGGCAGATAAACACACACACACAAACATTTTGCCTTATATATATATATATATATATATATATATATATATATATATATATATATATATCGATTTTCTGCACTATTGTAAGAACTGCAACCTTGAAACTTCTGAATATCGTTTCTTATATCTTTGTCTATGAGTATATCAAATTTCATTAAAATCGGACCAATCCTTCTATACCCGATTTTTCCGATTATCGATTTTCGATATTTATCGGGGGTACCTCGACACAAAACCTAGCTAAGAACACTCGCAAACGCTTAGAGAACAACTGTGTAAATTTTCAAGAAAATCGGTTCAGCCGTTTCAGAGTCTATAGGTAAAGGAAACACACACACACAGACAGACACAGTTCCATTTATAAGTTTAGATTATAACCACGTCGTCTGGAAGAAGATTAGAAAAACGGAAACGGGTTAATTTAACAGTAGCACAAAAGCTTTTGTTGATCAGACCCGGTGTCGGTCAGTACGGACAGTCGGTGTTATAAGACTGATGTTTCTCCGGTTTTGTCCTTTAGAACGAGGTATGGAAAGTGCGACACTGATATCCGAAGGCGTATTGGCACGGTTATGGACGCATTTCAAGTGCTAATCAGAGTATTGAGAGACAGGAAGATTTCGTTGAAAACAAGTAAAGTATACTGGACTGTTATGTGATATCTGCCCTCCTCTATGGCAGCGAATGCGGAACGATCTTCTCAAAGATGAAGGAGAAACTTAAAGCAACAGAAATGTGGTTCTATAGAAGGATATTGCGTATAGCATGGATTGAACATAGAAACAACAACAAGGTTTTGGTGAGGATGTGAACGAAAACGAATATTAACACCAGGAAAAGACAGCTAATGTTTCTGGGACGCGTAATGAGGAAGAAGGGTTTGGAGAATCTAATACTCACAGGGTGAATAAAGGGAAAGAGAGACAAGGGAAAGCAGTGCGAGACGTACCTGATGGCCTTGAGCAGGTGGCTAGCAATGTGGGGTTTGGGAGAGATACCAAGAGAGCGACAAGGGATAGGGATAAGTGGAGGTCTATTATCGCTTACATTCTAAAGAGACACAGCATATAAAGAAAAAGAAAAGTGTTCAAATATTTAAGTATTATTTCTGTACTGTATTTTTGATAATTCTACTATAAATGCATTAATGGTCATTTTGCTTTAAAAATGTATTGTTGGTAGTTCTGCTATATTGGGAATTGGGGATCATTTTGCTTTAAAAATGTTTTGTAAGTCATTCTAGTATAAAATGTATTAATGGTCATTTTGTTTTAAAAATGTATTATTGGTAATTCTACTATCAAATGTATTAATGGTCATTTTGCTTTAAAAATGTATTGTTGGTAATTTTACTGTAAAAAGTATTAGGGTTTAGTCAGTACATTAAGTGCCATACGTCACATATGCTTCGGCGATCATGTCTCTTTCGAGACATGACTGACTGAGCAGAAAATTATCCCGCAGTAGATTGCCATTGTTTTCTGCGGTAGACTGGTTGCCAGCCCAAACTATATAACCCAATTCGTCCTGTTATTTAATCCATAACTGGAGGGAAGAGATGGATTAATACCTTTCCCATACCTTGAGCATAAGTGAATGCAAGAAGTTCAACGAGAATTCGAACCCGGCTCACTGATTTCTCGTTCTGATATCCACTGCATCGCAAAGCACAGAAGGGGGTCAGTTTGCCTTAAAAATGTATTTTTAGTAATTCTACTATAAAATGCATTGCTTAAATAATATATTGTTGGTAATTCTGCTATGAAATATATTGGTGGTCATTTTGCTTTTGAAATATATTGTTGGTAATTCTAATATAAAATATATTGGTGGTCATTTTGTTTTAAAAATGTATTTTTAGTAATTCTACTATAAAATGTATTGGTGGTCATTTTGTTTTAAAAATGTATTTTTAGTAATTCTACTATAAAATGTATTGCTGGTCATTTCGCTTTAAAAATGTATTTTTAGTAATTCTACTATAAAATGTATTGGTGGTCATTTTGTTTTAAAAATGTATTTTTAGTAATTCTACTATAAAATGTATTGGTGGTCATTTTGTTTTAAAAATGTATTTTTAGTAATTCTACTATAAAATGTATTGCTTAAATAATATATTGTTGGTAATTCTGCTATGAAATATATTGGTATTCATTTTGTTTTAAAAATGTATTTTTGGTCATTTTGATTTGACTGCATCTATAACTTAATTCTAACCGAAAAAAGAACCTGGCACCTTTAGTGCCATCAACAAATTTTCTGATGTTCTCATCAACAACAAGTTTTTCGATCGCTTTAACAGAAACACACTTCTTAACAACAGACAATAGATCTCGCTTCTCTCGATCCACTACTGATGTCTTAACTATCATTACACATACAAGACAGTGAAGCACGTAGTAATAAATTCTTCATGAGAGCGATTGCCTTAGATATCTCAAAGGACATTGACAAGGTGTGGCATATACATTTTCTAGATAAACTGTCTAGCTGTAAAATTTTGGGAAGATTTGGTTGAATTCGTTTCGCGGTATATCAATACCTGTATAGGTTATTTAATGCCAAAATCTAAGTATTTTGAATATAAGTATATTTTTTTATAATCGTGTCGCCCCAAGTAAAACATTTTACTTCCACTGTTGAGCAAGGGGTTACATAGGAGGTAAGTTATGAGAAAGAGTAACAGGTTACAGGGGGTGTCAGGAAGAGGATAGGAGAAGGATGAGAATACTGATGAGAGTAGAGTGGCCGAAGAAAGAAGCATATGAGAGAGAGAGAGAGAGAGAGAGAGAGAGAGAGAGAGAGAGAGAGAGAGAGAGAGAGAGAGAGATGACTACTGACTTTACATTTGAATTCTTGAAGATTGTAGCTGTCGGTAAAGCAAGTAAACGGAAGGGAATTCCACAAGCGGAAAGGAACCGAAAACCCAGTCCTAAACAGGGAACAAGGGATAAACCTCTTCTTCTCTTCAAAATTGTATAGAATTGAAGTAGACTTTAGAAGTAACCGAAAACCCAGTCCTAAACAGGGAGCAAGGGATAAACCTCTTCTTCTCTTCAAAATTGTATAGAATTGAAGTAGACTTTAGAAGTAACTGAAAACCGAGTCCTAAACAGGGAGCAAGGGATAAACCTCTTCTTCTCTTCAAAATTGTATAGAATTGAAGTAGACTTTAGAAGTAACTGAAAACCCAGTCCTAAACAGGGAGCAAGGGATAAACCTCTTCTCCTCTTCAAAATTTTATAGAATTGAAGTAGACTTTAGAAGGAACCGAAAACCCAGTCCTAAACAGGGAGCAAGGGATAAACCTCTTCTCCTCTTCAAAATTTTATAGAATTGAAGTAGACTTTAAAGAAGGAACCGAAAACCCAAGCCCAGTCCTAAACAGGGAGCAAGGGATAAACCTCTTCTCCTCTTCAAAATTTTATAGAATTGAAGTAGACTTTAGAAGGAACCGAAAACCCAGTCCTAAACAGGGAGCAAGGGATAAACCTCTTCTCCTCTTCAAAATTTTATAGAATTGAAGTAGACTTTAGAAGGAACCGAAAACCCAGTCCTAAACAGGGAGCAAGGGATAAACCTCTTCTCCTCTTCAAAATTTTATAGAATTGAAGTAGACTTTAGAAGGAACCGAAAACCCAGTCCTAAACAGGGAGCAAGGGATAAACCCCTTCTCCTCTTCAAAATTTTATAGAATTGAAGTAGACTTTAGAAGGAACCGAAAACCCAGTCCTAAACAGGGAGCAAGAGATAAACCTCTTTTCCTCTTCAAAATTGTGAAGTTAAGGGTAATTATGTTGTTTCAGGAATTCATTTAATCCTGTGGATTATTCAACACAGACTCTGATTTTATTATTTTGTCTTATTTCCTTAAGTATACTTTTGGACTCACCCACTGGCTGTAATTTGTTTTTTCTCCCAGGCCTAATGTTTCTAGACGTTCTAACTTTTTGTCTATGTCTTCTAGTACGGCGAATGGTACCTGACGCTTAGGTCGAAACACTGGAGTTGTCTTTTCTTTTAACTCATGCTTTGCTTTAAATTTAGAACAAAATCCTAGGCGTTTAGAAAAAAAATGTAGAAATCTTGCTTTTAAATCCCGTTTCAAATTTTCTGTGTAATTAGAATTCTTACAAAATGTGTCGATAGAAATCTAAATGTAATCTAAACTTATTTATAAATGTAACTTTGTGTGGGTGTGTGTGTCTGTGTGCATGTGTGTGTTGTGTGTGTTGTGTGTGTATCCGTTACCTATAGACTCCGAAACGAAATTTCTTGAAAATTTACACAGTTGTACTATAAGCGTCTGCGAGTGTTCTTAGCTAGGTTTTGTGTCGAGGTACCCCTGATAAATATCGATAATCGATAATCGAATAAATCGGGTTATAGAAGGAGTGATCCGATTTTAATCAAATTTGATACACTCATAGACAAAGACATAAGAAACGATATTCAGAAGTTTCAGGGTTTTAGTTCTTAAAATAGTGCAGAAAATCGATAATATATATATATATATATATATATAAAAGTCAAGATGTTCGTGTGCGTGTCTGCTTATCTGTCTGTATGTCTGTATTTTTTCAACCCTTTCATTTTAGTTTTTGCTTCGGGTTTGGCTCTAAGTAGGTATAATTTTAGTGCTTAGTCTCAGCCTTGATGCCATTTTCTCAGAGGACTTATTTAGCCTTCAAAATTCAGTTTACGACAAGAAACTTATTTGATATCGATACCAGGAAATCAAAATTTGACTTACATCCATTCATCTTTCTTTCAGTCTATGGTTTCGCCTTAACTGGAAACAACTATTGCTTTTTAGTCTTTCGTGCCAACGTCCAAAGAGTCTGAGCTCCAGGTCCATGGATTAGTTTTATAGCTTTCATTACACCCAAGCAACGCCGGGCTATACTGCTAGTATTGAATAAATCAAACCACTCTATCCAGTCATTACCAAAACGATTCTGCGTTTGCTGCATGACATAAGTTATTAATTCTCTCTTTTCTAGCAAAACCAACGTTTAAAAAATTTCACCAAGAAATTCAAGTTTTTTTTACTGATATGCTATTGGCAATTATTTAGATTTGCATAATGCCGGTCAACCAATTTTGTTCCATGTATTTGCATTAATAATTGTCAGGTCGTTCCCTGTGTCAATTTGCATTTTTACTTTCGTGTCATTCAATTGAGCATTTATGAATTTTCTTTTTCCTGTGACTTTTACACCCATGGTATAAAGAACCATATTTTTTGGTTTTCTGTTGACTTTTTTTTTTTTTTTTTTTTTTTTTTTTTTTACAAAAATAGCTTTTATGACCCTTATAACCACAATTAAAGCATTTTTTTAAATCTTTGAATGGACAATCATTCCATAGATGTAACTGATCTGAAACATAACATGGATTTATTTTAACTTTCCTACTTTGTAGTTTTGCTTTTTTAGTATATGATATAATATTTGTGGTATATTTGTTAAGTTTGACATTCCTCAACCAATTTATGTAGTTATTTCTTGGTCATTTGTTAAATTTTGTTAAGTCTCGTACGTACGTTTATTTTGCATGATAAGGTTAATCCTTGTACAAAAATTAAAGACTTAAACATATCCGTGTTTAATTCATTCATTTAGAACTTTTCACACTCTTTATTCACTATACTCGCGAACGTTGTGTGGTCTTCATCATTGTTTTTTTTAAACATTTAAGCAATGCCGTGTTGAAAAAAGAACTACGTTCTCCAAAAATTTGGACAATATCTGGATAGTTTCTTCAAACGTAATTTCTTCGGGTTGTTTTTGGTAGAATATAGTTTCTGTATTTTTTGAGTTTCGAATCGCCAAATTTACTTAATAATAAACGAATTTTCTTATCATCCGTCCAGTTTGAGCAGTCTTTAACAAATAACTCTTGAAACATGCGATACATAAAACGTAACCTCCTCTTCAGGGTTATACGTAAAATTTCCAATTGATTAAAACACAGTTTTACGTTAAAATATATTTGATTTATCTGGACTTGTTTCTCATTTTGAGAAAATGTCCTACAGGAGTTGCTTTTTTGGACGTTTTTGGGCTAATTCTTGTTAAAAATTGGTTTTGTGCCAATTCTTGTCGTTTAAAAAATTCAAGGAAGCAATTGTAGAAGTCCTCCATTTTGAAATTTGCTGTTGCTCCTGATTATTTTGAAATTGCCGTCAAACTGTTAGTTTTCGTCAGTAAATCTGTACGAATGTTTTTGGGGAAAAATTACTGTCCGAGTTTTCAACAGCAAATCTGTTATTATAGATTCGCTTGTTAGAAATCTACGTAGCC
Organism: Ascarosepion bandense; assembly: GCA_037127315.1. Lineage (NCBI taxonomy): Eukaryota > Metazoa > Mollusca > Cephalopoda > Sepiida > Sepiidae > Ascarosepion > Ascarosepion bandense. The sequence goes on along the minus strand of JBBBDQ010001238.1, from coordinate 923,891 downwards.
AAATCTGTTGCGTATAGATTTTGTTTGTTGATATCTTGTCGACGTATTTTTTTTCGAGGTTACCCAGTCGAAAAAACAAATCTTTGTCCACCACTATTATAATAAATAGTTAATTTTCTTTGTCGCCAACCTGTTATATCGCCAGGGTGGCAATAAGATACCCAGAAGATGTGAGCTGAGCATCTACTCTAACACTATTTCTGCATATGAAAAAAAAAAATGTAATCCCAAGTTCTATACGACGGAGCGAAAGAAATTATTATTGTTGATTTTGTCTACGGCTATATCGTGTTGAATACACCGGTTCCCGTTCGATCACCGAAGTTAAGCAACATCGAGCCTGGTCAGTACTTAAATGGGTGACCATTTGGGAATACCAGGTGCTGTAAACGTAAGGACCAAGAATGGTCCACCTGTCCTCCAGGTTTGGGGATTGGGAGCAGGGCTAACAACCCTGCCCCGTAAAAAACAGTTTGTTACAGAAACAGCAACAAAAAGTTGCTGTCCTATGCACCATCTGGGTGTGCTGAATAAATGATGATGATGATTGTTGATTTTGGAGTTTATTGTAAATCGCGATATGAGTCGAGGTTGACAGAAGATTTGTTGCACAAGTTTGTAAAATTTGAAAAACAGAAAAACTAGCACAGTACGATAATAACCGCCAATGGCACTCAAAGGTATCAACCACCTTCCTATACGGGTAGATGCCCAGGTTGATGGGGTACAAGGCCATTTAAGTGGGAACACCGAGCCCGTAAGCTCAGACAAAAATTCTTATCTGCTTTTCTCCAGACGAGACTTTACCCTTTGGTGGGGCCTCGTCTAGGTATCTCTTCTCCTGGGTGCAGAGAGTCCAACAAAGTAAACGAACCCCGCACGCAGTCGATCTCCTCAGAATGTCAATGACACTCCGAATTCTTAGACTGCTATTAATCTCTATTTTTATAGCTACCTTGGTCCACAGACCATTTCATATTGGGTGTTAGCTGGTCTACAACAAAATCTAAATGTAAACGGACTAGCCTGGGTTATCACTCTCCCATTAATGTGGTACAGGTGAATGGAAAGCGACTGGGGGTCTATGCATTGTCTTGATCGGTTTCTCAGCGTTGTCCGATGTCGCTTCTACTTAATGCTCTGACGCTGGAGCCCCTTCTATTCAAGGTGGAGAACTGGGCGTGCACACTGGCTCTATGCAAAATCGGTTTCCTTGGGAAGGCTCGACACAAGGTTTCCGCATATACCAATGACTTATCCATTTTCGTGTCTTGCAGTAGCAACATTGAGGTGGTGCAGAAAGCGTTTAAACGATACAAGAAGGTTACAGGGGACCAAGATGAACCGTGACAAGTCTTCCGGCTTGTGACTGGGCCTTTGGAAAAGCGTCGCATTTCCAGGACCCTTCAAACTGACGGTCTCGTCCGCATTCTAGGAGTGTAGTTTTAGCCTGACCTTCACCAAGAGAAGAAGTGGTCAGAGGTACAGGCAAAGGAAGAAGCGTCGGTCCGAGGTTGGCTCCAAAGTTGGTTGTCCTTCAAGAGTAGGGCTGAGGTGTGCGCCTCGTAATATCTTATCCCTTATCTTTTACCTGTTGTCTGTGTTTCCTCTATCTAAGGATCGTTTGACGGCACACAAGGTCTTTCTCTTCTACATCTTGGGTAGTGGGGGACAAGCAAACGTTCCACAGAGAGGTTTGTAGTTATTGTTCGTGTTATGGTTGGGGGCTTGAAATATCGCACTTAGCGAGTTACAAATACGTCTCAAAGAGGCTTTTCCTTTCGCCACACGTTGACAGAGGAGGGTTGTGGTCGAGGAGTGTTAGGGACGCTTTCTCTAACCTTATTACCACTCCTTTCCGCCCAGATGTATAACTCTTCGGTTTAATGATCTTACACGGCTTAGAAAGACATTGTATCGGGAATTAGTGAGTAAGGTCGCGTCGGACCCGCTCTGTGGCTCTCGGTGGATGAGTTGTGCTCTTTCTGGTTGTGGGTAGATTATCTCAGTAACCGCGAGTTTTCGCTTAGCTAACGATTGGCCTGGAATAAGAATTATCTCAATGACGTGGATTTCAGGGCAGAGAATTGACAGACATGCATGATTGACACTGATGTGATTGTGGGTTGGAGTAAACGACTGAGCATATTTTTTTCCATTATATGTTTATATCTATTGGCCTGATTATTTACGATAAATTTTTATTATTTATTTCTTAATAAAAATTTATCCTAAATAACCAGGCCAAAGGTATATAAATATATAATACTGTTTAATTAAAAAACAGAATATCTACTTAAATACGAGTATCGATAAAAAATAATGTTCAAACAATTCGTTTCAAATTGTCGGTTGTTTATAACCAAGTTTCGTTAAAATTCGTTAATTTCCGTAACATGTTTACATTTGTTGACATTACGATACATTTCAGAGCAGATATGGTTGTTGCGATGAATGGAAAATTGTGTTATATAGGCTTGATTAGAACCTCTTTTACACTGGAGGTCATATATATATATAGTGCTCTGGCATTTATTTTATTATAAACAGTGCTCAATGTAATGAGTATTATAGAGCTTGATATAATATAATATAATTATATGGTTATGTCAATTTACTTTTCATGCTTAATTGAAGGATTGATTTTGTTTTCTTAGAAATTTCATTGCCTGGACTTTAACTAAGTTAAACCTTAGCAATTCAACAACGTTTTTTTTTTTTCCATTGGAGCAGATAGACTAAACTATCGCCCGGTTTCACACTCCACCCACATCTTTTGAACAGGTGAAGAGGCTTATCCCTTGTTTCCTGTTTAAGATGCGGTTTCCGGTTTTCTCTTTCCCAATCTTTTCACTCTATTTTTTTTCAATTGGAGTAGATAGACTAAACTATCGCCCGGTTCACACTCAACCCACATCTTTTGAACAGGTGAAGAGGCTCATCCCTTGTTTCCTGTTTAGGATGCGGTTTCCGGTTTTCTCTTTTCCAATGTTTTCACTCTTTTCTTTATTTTTTTTTCAATTGGAGTAGATAGACTAAACTATCGCCCGGTTCACACTCCATCCACATCTTTTGAACAGGTGAAGAAGCTCATCCCTTGCTTCCTGTTTAGGATGTGGTTTCCGGTTTTCTCTTTTCCAATCTTTTCATTCTTTCCTTTTCTCTCTTTTTTTTTTTTTTCAATTAGAGTAGATAGACTGAACTATCGCCCGGTTCACACTCCACCCACGTCTATTGAACAGGTGTAGAGGCTCATCCGTTGTTCCCTGTTTAGGATGTGGTTTCCGGCTTTCTCTTTTCCATTCTTTTTACCCTTACGTAGCCCCCTGCGCATCAGTGGCGTTATCGCCTTGCTTGGGGTGATATGATTAAAAAAAAATCATATAGACTTAAGAAGACGAGAAAGAACATCAGATAAAATGTAATAAAACTGAAGGGAAAATGATAAGATCAGATGAATGGGGGTGGGGAATAGACAAGGAAAGAATAGGGTCCAAGAAAGAAGAAAAAAGAGGAGTAAAAAAGTTGGTTAGCACAGAAATTCCTCGGGGTCAAACCCCAATGTGAATCTCCATTCTGATTAGCCACACACACGCACAAAAAAAAAACAACAACACCCACATACATTCACAGTAAACCGAAAGTATTTGTCATTTAAATGTAAATCATCTGCACAACAACACCAACATTGCCTGATGATGAGAATTAATCTCGAAACATAGAAATTTCCATGTCGCAATGTAAAATTGACATAACCATATAATTATATATATATATATATATATATATATATATATATATATATATATATATATGATTTTTACGTACTTCCTGATCGTTCTTATAATGAATCATATTCTTCTAAGCTTCCCTAAGCTCGGAGCCAAAACCCTTCTCCAACGAGAGTCAGTGCTGCTTAACAGCATATACGAAGAAGAAAGTTGTTCTCGATAAGGACCGGAAAGCCATGGAAACATTGACTTGCTGTGAATCTCTTTTACGTGACACACAGATGGGACGGAGGGGCTCAAGGGGAAACTCCTCGCACAAAGATCAAAGTGAGGTAATCCGATGTTTAGGTCCCGTCTATTACGAAGAAAACGGTGTTCTGATATTGGAACATCCAATGGAATATCGTCTGGCCTTCTTGAATCAAAGGCGCCAATCGCCTACGTACATTAAACAGAAAATCTTTGAAGCCAGACATCTAACATTGGCAAAGATTTTATATATATATATATATATATATATATATATATATATATATATATATATAACCCAAAGCAGTTGGAAAATATAATGGACAATTTAAAATTGCTCCTCATAGAAACATTTGTTTGTTTATTTTTTGTTAGTATCAATGACACTGGTGTATCTATTTTTGCCATTGTGATAATTTAAAATCTACCCTCATCATCTTTTACTTTATGAGTTATGATTTTTTTAGTTTGTGAAATGTTTGAGTCTTGTTTTTGTATTCCTTTTTTTTCTTTCATTCTTTCTTTCTTTCTTTCTTTCTTTCTTTCTTTCTTTCACCTTTATCTTTTTCTCTTTCTCTTCTGCTTATTTTTTCTTTAACATTTTCTTTCATTTTTTCTATATTGACTGGCTTCTTTATTATTTTCTTTTATCTGTGTTTCTTCTGTACATATTTTTCTTCCTTTTCTTTATTGGAAATATTTACTTCTTTACTTTTTTTATACATCTGTACCGTTTTGTTTATTTACTTATTTTTCATTTTTTCTGTTTCTCTTTTATTTATCTGATGTCTTTCTTTCTTTCTTTCTTTCTTTCTTTCTTTCTTTCTTTCTTACATTGTAACCATTTTCTCTTCTCTTCCGCTTCACTTCTTTCTTTCTTTCTTTCTTTCTTTCTTTCACCTCAACACTTTTCTTTTTCTCTTCGGGTTATCTTCTTTCTTTTTTTATTTGATATCTACACTATTCTTTTCATTTTCTTTCTCTTTCTCTCTCTCTCTCTAAATCTCTCTCTTTCTTTCTTTCTTTCTTTGATATCTACACTATTCTTTTCATTTTCTTTTTTTCTCTCTCTCTTTCTTTCTTTATTTCTTTCTTTCTTTCTTTGATATCTACACTATTCTTTTCATTTTCTTTTTCTCTCTCTCTCTTTCTTCCTTTCTCTCTTTCTTTCTTTCTTCCTTTCTTTCTTTCTTTGATATCTATACCGTTCTTTTCATTTTCTTTTTTCCTTTCTTTCTTTCTTTCTTTCTTTCTTTCTTTATTTATTTATTTGATATATACACCGTTTTTTTCATTTTCTTTCTTTCTTTTTTTCTTTCTTTCTTTCTTTCTCTTCAACATTTTTCTCTTTCTCTTCGTGTTATCTTCTTTCTTTCTTTCTTTGATATCTGCACCGTTCTTTTCATTTTCTTTCTTTCTTGAACAGCTAGAAAGAAAAAGTTTTTTTTTACAACCTTCTTTTTTCATTGATGTCGAAAAGCACAAAGAACTTCACATAAAGAAGTGGAGTCAAGATCAATATTTCAATATTTTATTCATCTTGCACTGTTGAAGGAAAAAAAAAATAATAGGTAGAGCGAAGAAAAGAAAAACTGGAAATAATCTTAACGATCAATATGACCAACTCGTCTTGCAGATCTGTGATGAAAGCCTTACATTTCGTGGCTCGATTGATCCGATTGATTTCTTCACCAACAGAGTCGTTTTGGCGATGAATGCCCCACCGCCCGAGATTTTATTGAGAAAATACTTTAAAATACTTTAAAATTGAGAAAATACTTTAAAATTGAGAAAATACTTTAAAATTGAGAAAATACTTTAAAATTGAGAAAATACTTTAAAATTGAGAAAATACTTTAAAATTGAGAAAATACTTTAAAACCTCAACTTCTTTTTAAATCACCTTTATCTACCTAATTTTAAGTGGCAAGAAAATGGATAAATAAGTTTTTACCCTCCCTCCCACCAAATCTAAAAGCCGCGAGATTGATGGTTATTTATGACTTGTCAACCCTCTGTGGGTTATTTAAACCCGAAACATATTTTGGATTATAAGAATAGCTCTTTTTTTTTTGCGATTGCATATTGCGTTAAGAACATTTTTAGATTAACTTTTCTATATAGAAGTTATACTATTTAACCCATAGCTGGGGGAGATGGATTCATATTGCTGCCATATCTGGTCGGGTGCTCTTGCTATCCACCTAGGTGTCCTTGACAAAATCCAGCGGAGAATCTGTTATATGATAGATCCCGAGTTGGCAGCTCGGATACAGTCACTTTCTCACCGACGCAGTGTGGCTTCCCTGTGTCTCTTCTACAAATACTTTCACGGCTTCTGCTCCGATGAACTTAGCTCACTGGTACCCCCTATATATGAATTTCCTCGAGCCACAAGATTAGCAAATAGGTCCCACCCTTTTACTATGAAACCGATAAATTGTAAAAGCAAATTCTACTCCATTAGCTTCTTTTCTCGCACTTTCCGCCTGTGGAATTCCCTTCCGCATACTTGCTTTCCTGACAGCTACAAACTTCCAGAATTCAAATGTAAAGTCAAGACTCCTGTCTCACTAACTTACATCCTCTTATCTCACTCACTAGCATCCTTTCTCTCATGCTTTTTTTTCCGTCCACCCCACTCATCAGTATTCTCTTCCTTCTCCTACCCTCTTCCTGACACCCTCTGTAACCTGTCACACTTTCTCATGACATTCGTCCTATGAAACCCCCTGCACAACAGTGGCAGCAAAATGCCTTGCTTGGGGCCACACGATTATAAAAAAATAAAAATACCTTTCCCAAGAGTATTTTCGCACAATTGAATGCAACGAATCAGACTGGATTACGAAGTAGGCTCACTGATTTCTAATTTAGGGTCGTTATACATCACACGACCGGCAAATGTTTATCTTCAGAATGTGCATTTTTCTGAATCTCTCATTGGTCACTGGCATTAAGCAATGTTTATGGGTCGTTCATTAAGAAACAAATGAAGTAGAAAACTGACACTATTATAAACATGCCGGGGATCATAATCACCACGTTTAAGTGAGAGTGATTTTTACATTTTTTTTTTTTAATAATCATATCGCCCCAAGCAAGGCATTTTACTGCCACTGTTTTGCAGGGGGTTACATAGGAGGAAAGTTATGAGAAAGAGTGACAGGTTATAGGAGGGTATCAGGAAGTGAGTAAGAGAAGAATGACTATGGCCATAAAGTGAGAGATCAATTTATATATTGCTTGTAATATAAAATTGATCCCTCACTTTATATTTATATAATCATTTCTTGTCTGTTGATAAGCCGTAGAAAAAGAATCAATCAGTCGATGAAATACTGATTAGCTACAAATGCATGTCTTTTAGATTTATTTACATTTTCGGGAATATAAATGTATAGAAATTGTTTTTTTTTTTTAAGCAAGGTATTTCACTGCCACTGTTTTGCAGGGGGTTACATATGAACAAAGTTATGAGAAAGAGTAACAGGTTATAGGAGGTGTCAGGAAGTGGGTAAGAGAAGGCAGAGAGTGGAGTGGATGGAGAAGGGAGCATGAGAGAGAGGATGCAGGTTCGTGAGATAGGAGATGACTATTGACTTTACATTTAAATTCTTGGATATTGCAGCTGTCGGTAAAGCAAGTAAATGGAATGGAATTCCACAGGCGGGAAATGCGAGAAAAGAAGCTGGTGGAGTAGAATTTGCGTTTACAATTTATTGGTTTCACAGTAAAAGGGTGGGGCCTTTTATTTTATCTTTCATTGTTTTTTTTTATTTCATTGCGTATTCTTTTTGTCTTTTCTTTTTCTCAGACAACTGTATCTTTTTCTTTCTTTCTTTCTTTCTTTCTTTCTTTCTTTCTTAGATCGCTTCCTCTTTCTATGTTTTGCATGTCTCCCTTTCCTTTTTACCCTTTCATTTATTAATTTATTTAATAATTAATTCATTTAATAATTAATTCATTTAATAATTAATTCATTTAATAATTATTTCATTTAATTCTATGCATGTTTTTCTTTCTATGTCATGGTTACTTTCTTTTTTAAAACTCTTCTTTTTCTTTTTTTTCCTCTTTTTTAGGCGTTTCATTTTTCTTTCTTTTTTTCTCTTACGTAGCTCCACCTCTTTCTTTCTTTCTTTCTTTTTCTTTTTAAGTTTTCCCTAAAGGTTTAACTATTTTCTTTCCATTTCTTTTTCTTTTTTATTCACTCTTTTTCGCTTTACGCAAACCTTTCTTTCTTTCTTTCTTTCTTATCTTATACGCCTATCTTTTTCCTTTTCATTTATTTCAATTTTTTCTTTTTCTCAGAACTCCGCTTGCTTCTTTGTCTCTTTTTCTTATCACCTTTGTTTGTTTGTTTCTTTCTTTCCTGATTTCTTTCTTTCTTTCTTTCTTTCTTTTGTTTGTTTGTTTGTTTCTTTCTTTCTTTCTTTCTTTCTTTCTCATATCTGTAAGTTTTTTATTTTCATTCATCTAAATATTCATGTTTTTGTTTGTACATTTCTTTCTTTCTTTCTTTCTTTCTTTCTTTCTTTCTTTCTTTCTTTCTTTCTTTCTTTCTTTCTATCCCCGACATCCTTTGTTCTTTCTTTTAAATTTATCTTCTCCCCTCAGTCCGTTCTCGTTTTCTGTCTTTTGAATTCCAACAGTTTTTTCTCTATTTAATATTTCTTTCTTTTTTCACAAAGGGAGGACAGAGAAACATACGGCTTCTTTACGAAACATTCTCTCGACTCGTGTATTACATAAAATATTGATAAAAAAAACTGCACTTCACGGCCAAATATCAAACTGAAATGTTCGTATTTATTGATCAAGTATATTTTATTTACTGAATGCCAAGTCGGTTTGTTTTTTAAATCGATATACCGGGTGCGATGGATAAATTGTCGTCTAAAAGGCGCC
>JBBBDQ010001238.1:837500-910000 GCA_037127315.1 Ascarosepion bandense | reverse complement strand
TTATTTTGTGTTGACATAAAACTCCGCTTTGCAACGGCAAGATTTTGGTCAACAATACGGTGATCCTTACTCATACACACAGTAAGAGGAACCTGCAGATATTGGAGGCCATGTACATCAAATCTAAACAACCAACACTCAATAAAATCAACTTTAAACCCGGACATAACATATTACATTGCATTTGACTACATGGTTTTGTTGTCATTTCGCGCTATCCCGCGGTGTGACGTCATAAAACTGCATCGCAAATTTAAGAACTGCGTTTATTATTATTTTTGGTAACTATTGCCGTTATCCAGATAAAATTTAGTGGGGAAGTACCCCGTTTAAACAAAGAATGAGGGAAAATTCTAATGACAGAGCCTTGGTTGAGTAAAGGAAGGGATGGGGTAATATTGGCTTTTATAGGTTTAAGCTAGCGGAATCTTAGTAGTATTTTCTTCTATTGTAGTAGGAGGTATGTGGCTTGACCACTGGGTTAGTAGTGGTAGTTAGGAGGAAAAGGTAACTGCTTGGTCAAATTAAAAAAAAAAAAACTTATTGTGATTGAAGAATAAAAATAATTGTTGCAATTTAAATTTATTTCTTTGACGACACATACTAATGATTTCTCTACTGTGAGAAATATATTCACATAGCTTAGCGCTTAAGCAGTGAAAGGAAATTATCAAACATAACAAGACATACCTGGTATAGAAAAAACAATTTATTTGTCTTGCAAAAATATGCTGAATTTTGCTGCTACTGTGTAGCTTGGTATAGTCTCTTTTCTCTGCTTAGCTTGGTATAGTATCCTTCGTCTAGGAGTGGGATGAAAAAGACACAAGGAACTGCGATCCGCGACGTACAGGAACTTTCTTCTGGGTCAGCTTCTTTCACAGTTTCTTATCTTGGTATAAGATGATAGTGCTTAGAGAATTTTTCTCTAGGAAGGCAAGGCTTTGCCCATAGGGTATCCTTTTTAAGGTAAGAAGGGTAACAAGAGATTTTCTCTGTTACAAAGTTGTGGCATTAGCCTAAAAGATTACAAAGAATTGGTAAGATGGTCTCGATATAGCGAGACAAGTGGGCGCCAATTTAGGCCCCGCTGCAACAAAAATCCGGAGCGGCACAAATACGTCCGATACTGTTCGTGCTAGCTGAATATTACTTGTTGCCAAACGAAGAAAGGTAAATACTTTCAAAGTGAAACGTATTGCCCTTGTCTAAAAAAACGTGCTCGACAACAGCGGGCTGACATATTGGATTCGAAACGAGGTTTGCCTGCTGAAAACGAAAACAAAATTCAACTTCGGCCAATCAGGAGACCCGTTACATCTGTAAATTTCCGACACTACATTTATTTAGAAGTCTATTCTGAGATTGAAAATTTCAAAATTTTAATTTTTTCTGTTAAACATAGATTACATCTATCTTTTAAGCTATTAGGGGTCCTGAACTTGCCTATCAGCTTCCACTTTATCTGTGGATTTAGGTTATTTTCTTTTAATTCCCAGAATTTTCGGAAAAGGGCTGTTTGATATCTTAAATTAGGGTTAGTGAAGAAATGTGTATAAAGCCGTTGCTTCCAAATTCCCGCCAAAATTCCGATATAAACGTTATATTTCTCCTTATTTTCCATCGGGTAGATGATAGCCGGATAGATCACATTTGCAGATCTACATTTACCCTCAAAAGAAGAAAATATAATTTACGAGATCGATCATGATACCGCTAAATTTTCCAGTAAGCTAAACATTAGGGACAGAGTAGGTAAAGTCAGTACTAGAAACGCGTACCTCCTGCTTAAAGATCATAAACCCAGTTTCGAGAATCTAAACTTATTTATAAATGGAACTGTGTGTGTGTGTGTGTCCGTTACCTATAGACTCCGAAACGGCTGAACCGATTTTCTTGAAAATTTACACAGTTGTACTATAAGCGTCTGCGAGTGTTCTTACCTAGGTTTTGTGTCGAGGTACCCCCGATAAATATCGATAATCGAAAAAATCGGGTTATAGAAGGAGTGGTCCGATTTAAATCAAATTTGATACACTCATAGACAAAGACATAAGAAACGATTTTCAGAAGTTTTAAGGTTGCAGTTCTTACAATAGTGCAAAAAATCGATAATATATATATATATAAAGCAGGATGTTTGTGTGTGTGTCTGTTTGTCTGTCTGTATGTCCTTTATACAAATCCACAATTTTTATCCGATTCTCACCAAACTTCACACAAATATTCTTTAGGCTGAGTCTGAGCTGCAGGACCACAGATTAGTTTTAAAGCTTTCATTACAACCGAGCAACGCCGGGCTATACTGCTAGTAGAATATGTAATCTAGATTAATAAATCCAACCAAAAGTGAATTAGGATTTGTGCGTTGTGGTGCATTGGATATCGGCTAGGAACGCGAAACCAGGGAGCTGAGTTCGAATTCCAGCCGAATTCATTGCATTCACTTACGCGCAAATATCCTTGGGAAAGGTATTAATCCGTCCATTCCTTCCAGTTATGGGTTAAATAACAGGACAGATTGGGTTCTATAGCCTTGGTCGGCAACCAGTCTACCGCAGAAAGCAATAGCAACCTACTGCGGGATAATCTTCTGCACAGTCTGTCATGTCTCTTTCGAGACAAAACTAGAACCATATTTCTTAAATTTGATATTATAGACTTCTGTCCCTCTATATCGAAAGATAACGAAAAGTGTTACCTTAAATTTTTTAAAAAATCTAAAAAATAAGAAATATTTCTGAAAGCTTTTATTTTAGTTTTAATTTCAAGTGAATAAATTAAATTTAATATTTCCAATGATTAAAATTTGGTGTATCTCAAAGCGAATTTAAATTGTTTTAATAGAGTTTATATTTTTTTTAAATAGCCAAAAATAACATATTTTAGCCATTTTACAAATATTTCCCCCAATGTAATTCTCTTTAATAAAAAACAAATTCTTAAAAAATAAAAATATTCTTTGAAATTTTATTTGTGATAGACTGACTAATTTAAAGTTTAATTTAAAACAAATATTACATACCTTTAGTAAAAAAATATTGCAGAAAAGCCTTTTTTTTTTAACAAGATTGGTGTTTTTATGAAATATTGATAATCTATCTCGATCGACTTATTTGGATATTTTTCTACGTGTGAAATATCTGGAAGAACTACTTCACAACGAATATAACGTGAGCACCTTTTTTAATTGATTTCAGAAGACATAAATTAAGGAAAATATTCAAATAACCTAATTCTTTATTGAATTTTTTAGCTACTTTGGATTAAACGCTACTATACTTACGGCTCTCATTTTCTGATAATTTGTGTAATTCCGTTTGTATTTACAAAAATCGGCACAGTTTCACACACACACACACACACACACACACACACACACACACACACACAAAATAATAATAAATTAAAAAACTGAATTCTTTTTAAAATACATCGGGGCGCTGAAGTGTAGTAAACTTTTTTCCTTTATGATTAGAGACTATAGATTTACTTAATACAAATATCACCTAATTGGCACAAATTAATACAAATAAATAAATAAATAGAAACAATTCCTGTAAAAATTCATTATTTATTGAAAAAAAAAATTTAATAACCATAATACATCAGTCAGTTAAGTGCCATACGTGATACACGCTTTGGGCGATCACGTCTCGAAACAGACATGACTGACTGAGCAGAAGATTATTTCGCAGTAGGTTGCCATTGCTTTCTGCGGTAGACTGGTTGCCAGCCAATGCTATAGAACCCAAACTGTCCTATTATTTAATCCATAACTGGAAGGAAGAGACGGTTTAATACATTTCTTAAGGGTATTTTTGCGTAAGTGAATGCACGGAATTCAACTAGAATTCGAACTCGACACCCCGATCTTACGTTCCGAGTCGATATCCACTGCACCACCACACAATCTTATACATAAAAGCAATTAAAAGCTTTTTCTAATTCAGTAACATCATACTTTGATTGTATTTTTAAGTTTATGGTTCAGAGTAGATTTTCAGTACCAGGAAGTCCTATTTTACAAAAAGAATAATGATTTCACTTCTCCAAGGATATGTGCTTATAACTAATATAAACATTAAAGCCTACAAAAATTAATTTCTTTAAATTTCAGAAAATTAAATAAGTGTGTGTGTGTGTAGTGTGTGTGTGTGGGGGGGGGGGGGGTCAACAGATGTAAAATATGTTATTACCAAGACTTTTTTTCTAAAATAATATTATTTCATTTGTGAATAAGTCCTGACAGTTTCATTAACATCCGACAATTATTTGATTTTTGCAAGAACTTCCAAATTAATGTGTTTTTCACTGGGGAAAAAATGATGCTAAAATTTCCTATACTAACCTTTGACCTCTCCCCATACGTTTATCGCACCCGGCCGGAAGCTACGACCGGCTGCTCAAATGTCTAAAACGCGTCACTCCGGAAAAGAAAGCGAGGCCATCAATTTCGGTGACTCAGCATTTCCAGGGACCAAAACGCTGAAAAATAACAACAAAGCAAAGTATAAACACACACAAGCGCTCGCACACAAAAACAATACTCTGAAACTAATCTATATACACATGGGGTGCAAACAAAACCCATGTGTACATTCGAAAGTGGAGAGAGAAATTGGTACTAACCAAACAAGAGATTACTAGCTCGGCAATGTTGAAGACCATAGCCGACAGAACATGGCCGATGTTTCTCAACCAAAACCAGGAGAGAAGGACCCGGGGTCGAGCGACGTGCTCCCCCTACCACCAGCGCCTGGCCGACTTTGCCACTCGCCATAGCAGCAGCCGCAACCAAATTCCAGCAGCCCAGCAGCAGCCGCCAGAAGCCAGCAGGAGCAGTCACGCAGTAGCAGCAGCCGTCCCTAGCCCAACCTGCCAACTCCAGCAGCAGCAGCAGCCACATTCTAACAGTCCTTTTTAGGACTCTCTGTTTACATTGATCTAGTCCTTTTAAGGGCTTCCCGTTTCTGTTATGCACAAGTCCTTTTAAGGGCTCTTCAATTACATATGCGATAGCCCTTTTCAGGGCTAACCTGCCCCCAAGCAGCAGACGCACCAAGCAGCTGAAGCACCAGGCAAGAACAGCAGACGCACCAAGCAGGCAGAAGCAGCTGACGTACCGGGCAGAAGTAGCAGACGCACCAAGCAGGCAGAAGCAGCTGACGTACCAGGCAGAAGCAGCAGACGCACCAAGCAGCTGACGCATCAGGCAGAAGCAGCCGCCAGCAAGTGCAGCCAACTCCAGCAGCAGCAGCCACACTCTACAATAGTCCTTTTTAGGACTCTCTGTTACATTGATATAGCCCTTTTAAGGGCTTTCCGTACTGATATGCACAAGTCCTTTTAAGGGCTCTTCATCTACATATGCAATAGCCCTTTTCAGGGCTAACCTACCTGAGCAGCAGAAGCAGTAGACACAGCGGGCGCACCAGGCAGATCCCGGCTACACTCACGACCGTACGTCTAAAGACAGCCGGAGCGGAATTTGCAACGACCAACTTCGCACCAGTACTACCCAGCCAGCTACCGGCTTACCGTCTTGGAACCTAGCGATCCCATCAATCAGCACCGGCGACCACAACGAAGTTTCTGTAAATCAGTATTTTGCCGGCTTAGGCAAATAAAAACTTGGTTGAAACATATAAACCCTCGATTTCGTTGTCCTTGATTCGATCGTATTGCTTTAACTCACAGCGGGGTTAACGGCACCTTTTCTGTCGATAGCTCCGCTACAATGGTGACCCCCGACGTGATCTCGATTCGGCGTAATTCAGTCCAGCATCGTTGGAAATGGAACTCAGCATTCTTCTGTGTCTATCAACAAAAACTACTATTCAACGGCGTTATCTCCCAACTCTTTCTACAGGACTCCAAGATGGCGACCCCACACAGAATTTTTACAATCGCACACTAGACAGCACAACTGTCATCTCTCTCCCTCCCAGGTTTTCCAGAAAAAGAGTAACACAACGTCGACTTAAAGACGTTTCTTTCAGCATTCAACGCAATGTCACTCAACCAAACACAACGTCGACTTAAAGACGCCTTTTTTTTCTCAACCAGAACACTGAGGAAATCGACAAGCCGAATTATTAACACTGGAGAATTGAGACCTCCAGAAAATTCGACATTACATCTCGATATCTTTTTAGTTCTCTCAAACGCGTACACTCGGTATCAACAAGCCTCAATCAACCACTTTGCAAATCAAAGTTTATAACCAACTGTTAATTCTTCTAACACCAACATAAAAATCCACACGTACAGCAAAACACGGAAACTCTTACAAACGCAAGAAACTCAACGTGGAGCATTGGAATAAATTAGAAGATCTTTAACAGACACATCAACTACCGAGAATTTTCCAGAGCATGCCGCATCCTGGCACTCTGATAGGGGACACTGCAGCAAAATCCCTACTCACGCGCATCGCATTCCAGACTCTTCTTCTTTTCAGCCTACGAGAGACAACCAAAAAAAAAAAAAATTCACCTTTCACAAATTTTTCTCATTTTTCCATTTCACCATGTGCTTTTTGAGAATCCAATATGGCTGACCAGCAGTCAGACGTTTCAGCAACCTCCTCCCACACCTATGAGCAACGTCTGTGCCCCCACCTTTTTTTTCAGCAACCAGCCTTCTCTGTCATTTTTGGCATGATTACTACTACTACTACAGGCATCATCATCAACGTAACCAAACCACCATCTATACGGACATATTGAAAAAAATATTTTTAATATTTTGTTTCAATCTAGGGGACTATTTGTTGGGTCTCATACATTGACACCCACACACACACATACATACGCATGGTCACGCGGCGTCTACGTGACAGTCGTAGTTCCCGCCAAAAACGAAGCCTTTAAAAACCGAAAACAGCACGTGAGACAGCAGTTAGGATTTCGTCCCGGGGCGAGGGCAGACAAGAACAGACATGCCTCCCTAACTCATACAAACACACGCGCACTAATTGCGGGTAGCAGTTAGTGGCGCAAATATTTTTTATTCTCTTAATTTTCTTCTCTGACATTAACTTTCATTGAAACAGGACTCTACAACTTCTTATGCATGCTTTCTCAACCCTATGTAACCTTTTTCAATATATTGTTTTTCCGTTTACTTTCGCCTTCTTGTTCATTCATAAATCTTGCTTCAAAGTATAACGAATGTTACGTCGAGTCGACCGTTAAAATATAAATTAGCAAGTGGACGGCTATCATCCGCAACAAGTGGTGACCGCCGACGTTTGATATTTACGATCGATCAAAATGGCAACAGACGAGTGGAACCAGCACGCTCCCATAAACGTAGTGATGCCGCCCTCAAGCCTACCCCCATACAACCACCAAAACACAAGAAATTGGTTTCTTCAACTCGAAGCAATCTTCTCGGTACGGAGGATATCGTCGCAACAGACAAAATTTGCCTACGTAGTGCAAGTCCTGCCACCTTCAGTGGTCGACGAAGTGGTAGACATCTTGGAAAATGTACCCGAGCAGGAGCCATATACCTGTTTAAAGAACGCAGTTCTAAAACGTACCGGCCGTACGGACGAGGAGCTACTCCGCGAACTTTTCACCAACGTTACCAAGGGTGACAGAACACCCTCACAACTCCTACGCTTTATGAGGAGCCGACTGGGAAAACATTCGATGGACGAATCTATTCTGCGTGAACTGTGGATGGACAAGCTGCCCACCACTATAACACAGATATTAGCGCCGATCGCGGAAAACACGCCACTGGACCAGGTAGCAGACTCCGCCGACCGTATCGCAGCAAAACTGGACCAAGGAGTGTGTGCCATGCGGTACCCAGACGACACACCGACAAAAGATGAGGATCTACGAAAAACGGTAACTGTAATGCAACAGCAGCTACAGGACATCCGTCTACTCCTCAACCGCAAACCAAGAGACCCGAAGCCGATAGCCAACAATTGGCGACGGAGAACACGGAGTACCAGCAGGGATCGACGAACCGACTCAGAATTATGCTGGTACCACCAAAGATTTGGTAATAGGGCAAAACATTGCTCGGCACCCTGCAAACACAGTTCCAGGCCAAATTCGGGAAACGAGAATACCGGCAGGTAGGAGCGGCAGAACCCGCCGGTGAAAACACACAAAGCCGCCTTTTTTACGTTTGGGACCAAAAAAACCGCATTAAATTTTTAGTGGACACAGGCGCAGTCATCAGCGTGATACCCAACAGAGGAAAACATGACCAAAAAGGCGGCCCTCTATAAGCTCCAGGCAGCAAACGGTTCAGCGATTGAGACGTATGGCACCAAGACACTGACTCTCAATATTGGCATGCGGCGCGATTTTACCTGGACTTTCACCCAAGCAGACGTAAAAACGCCAATACTTGGAGCAGACTTCCTGGCTCACTACGACCTAGCTGTACACATGAATACGAGAACCTTAGCAGATAACACCACAAACATTTCTGTCAAAGGCACCCCCTCTCGACAAAACACCACAGGAATCAGCGTAACAGCCTACCACGGACGAGAATACAGCGAAATCCTGAACAGATATCCAGACATCATTCAGCCACTCGCGGGCACCGGTCCGGAGAAGCACCAAACACAGCATCATATCAAGACCAGCGGACAGCCAACATTTTCCCATCCACGACGCCTCCCTCCTCATAAACTGGAATACGCAAAAAAGGAATTCAACGAGATGTTAAAGGACGGATTCATCCGACCCTCCGACAGCCCATACGCCTCTCCCCTACATCTCGTACCCAAACCAGGAAGCACGGACTTTAGGGTATGCGTCGATTACAGAAGATTAAACGCCACGACCATACCTGATCGCTACCCAGTCCCCCATATACACGATTTCGCCTCAGGATTACAAGGCACACGCGTCTTCTCTAAAATAGACCTAACGAAAGCCTACCACCAAATCCCCATAGCTCCGGAGGACATCCCAAAGACTGCAGTAACCACTCCCTTCGGCCTCTTTGAATACGTCAAGATGCCTTTCGGCCTGAGGAATGCAGCACAAACGTTCCAACGTTTTATTGACGAGGTACTGCGCGGCCTCACGTATGCATATGCTTACATTGACGACATCCTCATAGCCAGTACGGATGCGAAGGTGCACAAACAACATCTAAACGAAGTTTTCCACAGGATAGAACACTACGGACTTCGGCTAAACATTGACAAATGCATTTTCGGAGCATCTGAGGTAAACTTCTTAGGTCATCACATCGACGCATACGGAATCACGCCGTTACCTGAGAAGATCGACACAATCAAAAATTTTCCCACGCCTACATCCACGAAACAAATCAGGCGATTTGTCGGGATGATAAATTTTTACCGTAGGTTCATCCCCGACTGTTCGACAATTCTTTCCCCTCTGACGAACCTCATAGAACGAAAGAATAAGCAAGTCAGACTAGAAGGAGAATCCTTGCAGGCCTTCGAAACGGCGAAGACAGCACTGAGAAATTTCACTAGACTCTCGTTTATTGAAAATGACCCGGAAACTAGGATCTTTCTCACAACCGACGCTTCCGACGTTGGAATAGGAGCAGTAGTAGAGCAGCAAGTAAACATGGTAAGAAAGCCAATAGCTTTCTTCTCGGCTAAACTTTCCGCAACCCAGAGAAGATATAGTACCTTCTCACGGGAACTCCTGGCCATCTACCTGTCTATCCGTCATTTCCGACATCTCCTGGAGGGCAGACACTTTACGATCTTCACAGATCACAAACCGCTGACCAACGCAATGAATGTCAACGCAGACAAATACACATCCAGGGAAACACGTCACCTGGACTACATTTCTCAGTTTACGACGGACATTCAACACGTAAAAGGGAAATACAATACTGTCGCAGACACATTGTCCAGAACTGATGTCAACTCCATGGATAACACTATCTTGAGCCAGGAGCTGATAGCCGACGAACAAAAGGGTGATACAACAATACCCGACCTCATTAAGGAAACTTCATTGAAACTGCAGGAATTCCCTTGTCCATTTAGCAGTAAAACCCTTTTCTGCGACACCACACTTAATACTCCGAGACCATACATTCCACCACCTCTCAGGAAAACAGTATTTCTCCATTTCCACAATATATCCCACCCGAGCAAGCGAGCAACCGTCAGGCTTATCGCTGATCGATTCGTGTGGCCGAATATGAAGCAAGACATCCGGAATTGGGTCACAACCTGCATACCTTGCCAAAAATGCAAAACGCACAGGCACACAAAATCCCCAGTTGGAACATTCGCTACACCCGACGCACGTTTCAGTCACATCCACGTGGACCTCGTCGGACCCTTACCAATGTGCCAGGGGTACCAATATCTGCTAACAATCATAGACCGTTTCTCGAGGTGGCCGGTAGCGGTACCGATTAAGGACATTTCCGCTACCACAGTCTCCAAAGCTATCCTCGCCAACTGGATCACAAACTTTGGCGTACCCCGAGTTCTCACTACAGATCGGGGACCACAGTTTCAGTCGTCGCTCTTTCGAGAATTCTCCCAACTTCTGGGCGTCAAGCACATCAAAACGACCGCCTACCATCCTTGCGCAAACGGCCTTGTGGAAAGGTTTCACCGATCCTTAAAGGCGTCATTGTCAACCAAATTAGACATACAAAACTGGGTCGACAACCTCCCCATGACCATGCTCTCTTTGAGGAATACCCCTCAAAACCGACTTAGGGTGTTCAACAGCAGAGCTCGTGTTCGGCATGCCTCTCTCCTTACCAGGACAATATTTCCACACTCCGCAGACCTTGTGCACAACCTCACCGAGCTCCTTTGCGCAGGAGCTATGCCACAGAATGGCCAAGCTTACATACACTCCCCCACGACAACAAACCACAAGTTCGTACATACCACCGGAACTGGATAGCTGCGATTTCGTCTTCGTCAGAAACGACTCCGTAAAAAAACCTCTCACGCCCAGTTACCAAGGTCCCTTCAAAGTGTTGAAACGTTCGGAGAAAGTTGTCACAATCATGCGCGGCAAGGAAAAACACACAGTCTCCATCGACCGACTCAAACCAGCTCGGCTAGAGGAAACGCCTGCCGAGGCAAACTTGCCAATAACGACGGAAGATGTAACCACACCAGAGATACGAACAAAATCAGGTAGGAGAGTCCACTTTCCAGCAAAATTAAAATCGTACGTTTTTTTTTTCTCGTGAATTGATCATGATCAATCCTCTAGGAAGGGGGCCTTATCGCACCCGGCCGGAAGCTACGACCGGCTGCTCAAATGTCTAAAACGCGTCACTCCGGAAAAGAAAGCGAGGCCATCAATTTCCGGTGACTCAGCATTTCCAGGGACCAAAACGCTGAAAAATAACAACAAAGCAAAGTATAAACACACACAAGCGCTCGCACACAAAAACAATACTCTGAAACTAATCTATATACACATGGGGTGCAAACAAAACCCATGTGTACATTCGAAAGTGGAGAGAGAAATTGGTACTAACCAAACAAGAGATTACTAGCTCGGCAATGTTGAAGACCATAGCCGACAGAACATGGCCGATGTTTCTCAACCAAAACCAGGAGAGAAGGACCCGGGGTCGAGCGACGTGCTCCCCCTACCACCAGCGCCTGGCCGACTTTGCCACTCGCCATAGCAGCAGCCGCAACCAAATTCCAGCAGCCGCCAGAAGCCAGCAGGAGCAGTCACGCAGTAGCAGCAGCCGTCCCTAGCCCAACCTGCCAACTCCAGCAGCAGCAGCAGCCACATTCTAACAGTCCTTTTTAGGACTCTCTGTTTACATTGATCTAGTCCTTTTAAGGGCTTCCCGTTTCTGTTATGCACAAGTCCTTTTAAGGGCTCTTCAATTACATATGCGATAGCCCTTTTCAGGGCTAACCTGCCCCCAAGCAGCAGACGCACCAAGCAGCTGAAGCACCAGGCAAGAACAGCAGACGCACCAAGCAGGCAGAAGCAGCTGACGTACCGGGCAGAAGTAGCAGACGCACCAAGCAGGCAGAAGCAGCTGACGTACCAGGCAGAAGCAGCAGACGCACCAAGCAGCTGACGCACCAGGCAGACGCATCAGGCAGAAGCAGCCGCCAGCAAGTGCAGCCAACTCCAGCAGCAGCAGCCACACTCTACAATAGTCCTTTTTAGGACTCTCTGTTACATTGATATAGCCCTTTTAAGGGCTTTCCGTACTGATATGCACAAGTCCTTTTAAGGGCTCTTCATCTACATATGCAATAGCCCTTTTCAGGGCTAACCTACCTGAGCAGCAGAAGCAGTAGACACAGCGGGCGCACCAGGCAGATCCCGGCTACACTCACGACCGTACGTCTAAAGACAGCCGGAGCGGAATTTGCAACGACCAACTTCGCACCAGTACTACCCAGCCAGCTACCGGCTTACCGTCTTGGAACCTAGCGATCCCATCAATCAGCACCGGCGACCACAACGAAGTTTCTGTAAATCAGTATTTTGCCGGCTTAGGCAAATAAAAACTTGGTTGAAACATATAAACCCTCGATTTCGTTGTCCTTGATTCGATCGTATTGCTTTAACTCACAGCGGGGTTAACGGCACCTTTTCTGTCGATAGCCCCGCAACACGTTGCCGCTAACGCAATAAAAAACAAGATTTTTAACCTAAATTTCGAACGTTCGAAAATGAATGAAAAAATTTAATTTAATAATAAAAAAATCTGTTGGACTTTCCAATTAATAATAACATAAATAATTTGATGAGAAAACTTTGCTTTTTAAAGTTTGAGACATTTTTTCATCATGGGTGCTGATTTTTTAGCGAATTTATCAATATACATGATAAAAATAAAGTTTTAAGATATACGATATTTACGGATTATTTACGGAGTGCTCAGGATTATGAATAACGTGTAAATATTAAATATAAAATTGGTCACTGTTCTACTCCCGCATTTTTTCTTTTGTCATTCCTCTGTTCGAGTCCCATACTTTCTTTCTTTCTTTCTTTCTTTCTTTCTTTCTTTCTTTCTTTCTTTCTTTCTTTCTTCTATTCGTTCGTTTTTTCTCTCTTCCACACTCGCCTTTTCTTTTTCCGCTATAGTCCCATACTTTTTTCTTTCTTTCTTTCTTTCTTTCTTTCTTTCTTTCTTTCTTTCTATTCGTTTTTCCTCTCTTCAACACTCGCCTTTTCTTTTTCTTTTCCGCTATAGTCCCATACTACTGTCATTCTTTCTTTCTTTCATTCTTTCTTTCTTTCATTCTTTCTATTCGTTCGTTTTTTCTCTCTTACACACTCGCCTTTTCTTTTTCCGCTATAGTTCCATACTTCTTTCTTTCTTTCTTTCTTTCTTTCTTTCTTTCTTTCTATTCGTTTTTTCTCTCTTCAACACTCGCCTTTTCTTTTTCTTTTCCGCTATAGTCCCATACTACGGTCATTCTTTCTTTCTTTCTTTCTTTCTTTCTTCTATTCGTTTTTTCTCTCTTCAACACTCGCCTTTTCTTTTTCTTTTCCGCTATAGTCCCATACTACGGTCATTCTTTCTTTCTTTCTTTCTTTCTTTCTTTCTTTCTTTCTTTCTTTCTTTCTTTCTTCTATTCGTTCTTTTTTCTTTCCTCCACACCCGCCTTTTCTTTTTTCTGCTATATTGTCCCATACTTCTTTCTTTCTTTCTTTCTTTCTTTCTTTCTTTCTTTCTTTCTTTGTTTGTTTGTTTGTTTGTTTGTTTCTTTCATTCTTTCTTTCTTCTATTCGTTTTTTCTCTCTTCAACACTCGCCTTTTCTTTTTCTTTTCCGCTATAGTCCCATACTACGGTCATTCTTGCTTTCTTTCTTTCTTTCTTTCTTTCTTTCTTTCTTTCCACACCCGCCTTTTCTTTTTCTGCTATAGTCCCATACTTCTTTCTTTCTTTCTTTCTTTCTTTCTTTCTTTCTTTCTTTCTTTCTTTCAACTATTCGTTTGTTTTTTCTCTCTTCCACACTCGCCTTTATTTCTCTTTTCTGCTATAGTCCCATACTTCTTTCTTTCTTTCTTTCTTTCTTTCTTTCTTTCTTTCTTTCTTTCTTTATGTATTCTTTCCTTCTCTTTTATCCCAGATCTTTGATTTTTATCTATTCTTTCCACTTATCACGTTTCTGTCTTTCTTTGTTTATCGTCTTTGGATTTAACCTCCATTTCCCTGGGACGGTGTCCTCACTAACAGTGTTATTGTTGTTGTTGACGATGGTGGTTGTAGTACTGTTTGTATTGTTAGTATTTGGGGGTCAAAAAAGGCCTTTTTAAAAACGTAAATATTCTCGGATATGCGTTATGGTGCGTTGGATATCGGCTCGGAACGAGAAATCGGCGTGCCGGGTTCAAATTCCAGTTTAATTCGTTGCATTCACTTACACGCAAATACCCCTGAAGAAGGTATTGATTCATCTCTTCTTCCTCCAGTTATGGGTTAAATAGTAGAACAGATTGGGTTCTTTGGCTTTAATTGGCAACCAGTCTACCGCAGAAAGAAATAGCAACCTACTGCGGGAAAATCTCCTGCCTAGTCATTCATGTCTTGAAAGAGACATGATTGCCCAAACGTGTATTACGTATGGTATTTAACTGACCGACTGGTATACACGACAACAACCCTGACTAACACTACCACGTGAATTTTTCATTATCAAGAAGAGGGAGAAAGAGAGTAACAAAAATTAAGACGACAGAAAATGTCGGTTGACGTTACATTTAATTGTTTTCAAAAAGCTTGAGGAGAGTTCCAAAAGCGTGAAGTGCGATAGAAGAAACTATCTGCATAAAACTTACGGTTATATCCAGTCATTTTAACTAAAGAAAGATGAGACCTTGCCGCCAATCTAGTACTCCGCTTAAATTCATAAATTCTATGTACTATAGCGGAAACTTCATCAGGACATTTAACATGTAAGTATTTATAGAAAAGGCACGGGAAAGATTCATTGCGGCGATGGGAAAGAGACTGAAGCTGAGATATGAAGTCAGGACCATTAATATTGCAGATTCTTATTTGGATTTTATCAAGAATCTCTAATTAGAGCACCAGACCATATGCGGCAGCAATATTCAAAGCAAGGACGAATGGTAAACTTATGGAATGTAAGATAGTTTCTGCATTGTCAGTTAATTTTAAGGAAACAAAAGAGTGATTGCTGCCCAAATACACAATTCATTCTCCTTCTCTGTCTGTCTGTCTATCTCTCTCTCTCAGTCTCTCTCTCTCTATATATATATGTGTGTGTGTGTGTGTGTGTGTGTGAAAAGTGTATGTATATAATTATAAATATCAACATATATGCAATTTGTCATATATATTATATTATTTATATATTATATATGCGTGATACTTATTTGAAAGCGCTCAATATCAGTGATAGAAGTGACATATTCACATAGATAGGTGTGAGTTTGTAACCCTGGGTTTCACGCTCTGACGATCGCAAGAGCGTGAAACTCAGGGTTGCAAACGCTCTCACACCCTGATTGAGCACTCTGGAAGAATAGTAGACTTTGTAAAACAGTAGCTACTCTGGCTTATACGCATCGCTCATTCAGTTATGAATTAGAGCACTATGGCTATTGGGCGTGTACAATGATAATATATACGCTGAAAAGTCTGCCTTCTTCTACCGAACGCCCATAGCCCAGAGGTAGAATCGCCGACTGACACCAATTCGGTCGGGTTTCAATCCTGGGTTAAAAGCAATCGGAGTCTAACCGTACTGATGAGTTGTGATACAGCGAAACAGTTCTGTCTGCGGATGACTATCTTGTTAAAGTGCAACATTTTAGAGTGAAGACACTTTCCTACTTGTTCTCACTTAGTGTATTCATCTTGTCGGATTCCGATAGAAAATTTCAGAAAACAAAACGAAAGAACTACTGAACTGTTATGTAATATCAATTCTCTTATATTGTAGCGGGGTCGTTAAAGCAGGTGCCGTTAACCCTGCAAGGAGTTAAAGTAATACGATCGAATCAAGGACAACGAAGACGAGGATTTATAAATTTAAGCCAAATTTTATTTACAAATCTGGCAAAGGTATGTATAGAATGATTGTTAAGTCGGGCAATGCTAATCGAAAGATTCGCCTGGTTTCAGGGCAGTAGACCAGCGGCTGGCAGAGTGGTGCAGAGGTAGCCTGTTCGTCCAGAGAATGCTGGTTGCTAGAGGTTCTGCTTGGTAGGTCCTGTAAGGACTGTTGATGGTGGCTGCTGCTGCTGGAGACGGTTAGTCATTAGAAGGACTGTCGCAGATGTAAACGGTTAACTCTTAGAAGAACTGTCGCATACGTAACCAGCTAGTCCTTAAAAGAACTGTTGCATATGTAGTCGGGACTGCAGCTCTTGCTGGGGCCTGGCGCTTGGTGCTCCTGCGGGCGGCTGTTGGTGGCTGCTCCTGCTGCTGGAGTCGGTTAGTCCTTAGAAAGACTGTTGCAGCCGAGTAGCCCTCAAAAGGGCTGTTGCATATGTAGCCGAAGAGACTTTAATAGGACTCGTGCATATGTAATCAGAAAGTCCTAAAAAAGACTGTTCCTGGTGGCGGCTGATGCTGCTGGATTTGGCAAACTAGGCTAAGTGCGGCTGGTTTCGCTGGGGCTGCGACGGCTGTTTGGTACTAATGGTTAATGCTGCTGCGGTCAGTGACAAGGGTCGGCCAGGCACAGGTGATAGGGGGAACACGTTACTCTACCCCGGAACCGAGGGATATTTACTCTTCTCCTCCACTTGAGAGAGATGTGACACAAGGTCTGTTTTAATGTGGGGAATATGAGCGCGTACGCCCAGGTCGTAGTCAAATATTACCTATTCAACGCTTACGCGGTGGATAGGTTCAAAACCGGTTTAAACTGGTCTTAAACTGTTCTTATAATAAGACTCTTATTCGGTTTTTTGGTAATTTCGGACCCCCACCGTCTCGCGCAATGCCACACACTAAAAATAGACCTTGTGCCATCCCGCCCTTGTGAGGAGGCTCGGATAAATATCGAGTACCCTATTTATGATGTGCGTTGTGGTACAGTGGATATCGGCTCGGAACGAGAAGCCGGGGAGCCGAGTTCGAATTCCAGCTGAATCCATTGTATTCACTTATGCGCAAATACCCTTGGGAAAGGTATTAATCCGTCTATTCCTTCCAGTTATGGGTTGAATAGCAGGACAGATTGGGTTCTATAGCCTTGGTCGGCAACCAGTCTACCGCAGAAAGCAATGGCAACCTACTGCGGGATAATCTTCTGCCCAGTCAGTCATGTCTCTTTCGAGACATGATCGCCCAAGCGTGTATAACGTATGGCACCTAAACTGACTGACCCTATTTAACGAGCACATTACAGAACAAGAACCAGAAGGGAGGGCAAGAGACAAATATGTCTACGATGGATAGGAAGTTGTGGATAGCCATGATCACCCACATTTCTGAAGGGACACAGCACATAGAAAAAAGTTTAAATACATATTTATAACATTTTCTTTCTAGAACTTTCTTCGAAATATGACCTTTATGAAGTACCCCTTGTTGTTGTTCTTCATTTCAGAATGTTGATGGCGTTCGGCACTCAGCGTGACAAAAGTTATTAGCGACATTCAGTCTCGCTAGCAGTCGTTTCCCATCGGGTTACGGTGAGGTCAATTCCCGAAACTGCCTAGCCACACAAGTTCATTCATATATTCAGGCTTTCTCATTAGTTTATATTCGTTTCTTTAACAAGGAAAGTAAAGTTTAGCCCGGGGAAAGGATGTAGAGTAAGGGAAGTAAGGCTTTTAAGAGACTATCACACACATACACACTCTCTCTCTCTCACTCTCTCTCTCTCTCTCCCTCTCTCTCTCTCTCTCTCTACACACACACACACACACACACACACACACACACATAAAAGCAGGGGGAGAGATAAAAAGAATTCAACGGAAGGAGAAAGTGTTGTGTCGTCTGTTTTTGTTCATTTGCTATTCTCACGTTCGGCGGGCTTTCAAACTATGATAAAACGAGGACAGCAATAACAATAACCTTGCAGAAATGCCACGGTCATTGGGCAATAGAAAACTTCTAGTCTTTTGTCACTTTTTTTTTCATTTTTTTTTAGTCTTTTTTCTGGTCTTTTCATTCGATTATTTGGAAAGAAATAAATACAGAAAAAAAAAAGAAAGAAGAATGGGTGGGAGTAAAAGAGAAACAACGAACGAATAGGGATAAGAAAGAAAGAAAGAAAGAAAGAAAGAAAGAGAGAAAGAAAGAAACAAATGAGATAGGTGCACAGAAAGAAAGAAAGAAAGAAAGAAAGAAAGAAGAATGGGCGGGAGCAAAAAAGAGAAACAACGAACGAATAAGGAAAAGAAAGAAAGAAAGAAAGAAAGAAAGAAAGAAAGAATGTCGTATGGGACAATAGCAGAAAAAGAAAGAGAATGGGTGTGGAAGAGAGAAAAATGAACGAATAGAAGAAAGAAAAAAAGAAAGAAAGAAAGAACGAACGTAGTATGGGACAAGAGCAGAAAAAGAAAGAAAATGAGTGTGGAAGAGAGAAAAATGAACGAATTAAAGAAAGAAAAAAAGAAGAATGGGCGGGAGTAAAAGAGAAGCAACGAACGAATAAGGATAAGAAAGAAAGAAAGAAAGAAAGAAAGAAAGAAAGAAAGAAAGAAAGAAACGTAGTATGTGACAATAACAGAAAAAAGAAAGAAAAATGGGTATGGAAGAGAGAAAAATGAACGAAGAAAGAAAGAAAGAAAGAAAGAAAGAAAGAAAGAAAGAAAGAAAGAAAGAAAGAACGTAGTATGGGACAATAGCAGAAAAGAAAGAAAAATGGGTATTGAAGAGAGAAAAATGAACGAAGAGAAGAAAGAAAGAAAGAAAGAAAGAAAGAAAGAAAGAAAGAAGAATGGGCGGGAATAAAAGAGAAACAACGAACGAATAGGGATAAGAAAGAAAGAAAGAAAGAAAGAAAGAAAGAAAGAATCTTGTATGGGATTACAACAGAAAGAAAGAAAAAAAGAAAGAAAGACTTCTCTTTTTGTATTTTTCTTTTGGTTATTTGATCGCATTTTTGCTTTCTTTCTTCGCCTTCCTTTCTATTTTTCTTGTTTTTCTTTTCTCGTCTTTCCTTTCGTTTTTTTTCTTGTCGTCTTTTCTATTTCTATATTTCTTCGTCTTTCTTTCTTTCTTTTCCTCATTTTTTTGTTTTTTTTTGTTTTTCTAGTTTCTTCTTTCGTTGTTTTTTTTGGGGGGGGCGTCTTTTCTCTTGTATTGTTTCTTTGTCATCCTTCCTTTTTTCCCTCCTTTTTCTTTTTCTGGTGATTTCTTTTGGTTGTTTGGTCGGGTTTATTTTCTCTTTCTTTGTTTCTTCGTTTTCCTTTCTATGTTTCTTCTTTTTCTTTTCTCGTCTTTCTTTCGTTTTTTTTTTTTTGTCGTCTTTTCTCTTTCATTGTTTCTTTGTATTACTTCCCCCCCCCCCCATCTTTTTCTTATTCTGATGATTTCTATCGGCTGTTTGGTCGTTTTTTCGCTTCCTTTGTTTCTTCGTTATCCTTCCTTTTTTCCATCTTTTTCTTTTCTCGTCTTTTCTTTCGGTTTTTGGTCGTATTTTCTCTTTCTTGTTTCTTCGTTTTCCTTTTTTTCATCTTTTTTCTGGTATTTTCTCTCGGATTTTTTAAAGTCTTTCCTCTTTCATTGTTTCTTCGTCTCTCTTTCTTTTTTCTTCTTTTTTGATGATTTCTTTCGCTTGTTTGGTCGTCATTTCTCTTTCTTTGTTTTTCGTCTTCTTTTCTGTTTTTCACTTCTTTTCTTTTTTTTTTTTTTTGTTTTCTGAACTTTTCTGTCTTCTTTTCGGACGTCTTGCCGTCATGTTTCTTTCTTCGTCTTCTTGTTTTGTTTCTTTTTTGGGGGGATATTTTGAGCTATTCTTCCGGTTTTTTCGGGCGTCTTTTCTCTTTCTTTGCTTCTTCGTAAAACTTTTTTTCTTTTTCATCTTTTTATTTTTCTTGTCTTTTCTTTCGGTTTTTCGGGCGTCTTTTCACTTTCTTTGCTTCTTCGTGAACCTTTCTTCTTTTTTTCCTCTTTTTGTTTTTCTTGTCCTTTCGTTTCAGTTTTTCGATCATCTTTTCTCTTTCTTTGCTTCTTCAGAAACCTTCTTCTTTTTTTCATCTTTTTGTTTTCTTGTTTTTTCTTTCGGTTTTTCGGGCGTCTTTCCTCTTTTTTTCTTTCTTTCTTCGTGAACCTTTCTTTTTCATGAATCTTTTTGGCTTTTTTTTTCTTTTCTTTCGGTTTTTTTCGGATGTCTTTCCTCTTTCTTTGCTTCTTTCCATTCCGTTCTTTTTTCTTCTTTTTTTTCTGTTTTTTTTTTCATTTGGTTTTAAGTCATCTTTTCTCTTTCTTTGTTTCTTCGTCTTCCTTTCTTTTTTGCCTCTTTTTCTATTTCTGAACTTTTCTTTCGCTTATTCGCACATCTTTTTTGTTTCTTCGTCTTTCTTCCTACCTTCCATTTTTCTTCTTTTGTTTTCTCAATTTTTTTTCGGGTTTTCGGACGTCTTTTCAATTTCTTTGTTTCTTCGTATTCCTTTCTTTTTCTTCTTTTCTTTCTTTTCTTTTTTTTTAAGTTATCTTTTGTTTTGTCAGTTATGTTTTCCTTTTCTTTGTTTCTTCGTTCAACTTGTTTTTTTTTTCTTCTTTTTCTGATCTTTTCTTTTGTTTTTGTTCAGTTGAACATTGGCAACCCAGTTTAAAATTAGGTGAGTTTAGGGTTGTCTATTTTCTTTAGTTTTTTCTTTCAAACTTTACTTAGCCAAAGAATTGACCTCATTTATTTTTGCTCTGACTTTCTTTATTTTAATTCCGTCTCCCTCCCACCCACGTTAGTTGTTTAAAGATGTCAATTATCTAGTAGATGCGGGATGCTTTTCGTATTTTGGGTGTATCTTTTTCGTATTTGTTGTGTTTGGATGTGCGCTGTGGATATCGGCTCGGAACGAGAAATCGGGGAACCGAGTTCGAATTCCAGTTGAATTCATTGCATTCACTTACGCGCAAATACCCTTGGGAAACGTATTAATCCGTCTATTCCTTCCAGTTATGGGTTAAATAATAGGACAGATTGGGTTCTATAGCCTTGGTCGGCAACCAGTCTACCGCAGAAAACTACTGCGAGATAATCTTCTGCCCAGTCAGTCATGTCTGTTTCGAGACATGATCGCCCAAGCGTGTATCACGTATGGCACTTAACTGACTGACTGGTGTTGGATGAGTGTATGTTTGAGTGTGTAGTTGGACGAATGAATACTTTATTTCATTAAAGTCCCGGATTGATTTCGTCCAGTTAACTGATGCTTCTGCTACAATTAAGGATTGTGGCGGAAGTGGTGGTTATTACTAATAAATATTTTATTTAATTTCTTGTAAATAGTTTATCGTATTGTAAATACACATTAAGGTTTAGATTTTTAAATTGTTGTTGTATCTCCTTCCGCGACAGACAAGAATTGCACGGAGACTAGTTAGGACTCCATGGAGATTCTGAGGTATTAGGGTGGATGTTGAAAGAATGGTAGTTAAGAATGTGTTGTTTTGGTATAATGGATAATGTGGTCTGAGTCAGTGATTGTGGCTAGCTAAGTTTAATTATAAGACCATCATTTCCCCATCTTCACTTTGGGCCTTGTACCATTATAACATAGTACCCAGGGCGTGGCTGGACCAATCCTTCATGACGCTTAACTAGTCCGCCCACGTTGTGTTTGTTTTGATCTCAGACCACCCAAAGTAGGATTGGCTAGATTAGTCCTGACACACGGGAGGTCGATTATAGTGTTAAGACCGGATTTACGCGAAGTTAAAATCAGTAGACCACTGAAACGCCACGGTTGCAGTTTTTATATGTATTTATATATCGATTAAGGACACAGATACAATAAGCAAGTCAAAGCTGGAGACACTTAACAGTTGGCTGGTATTTTAAAATTAAATTCAGTAGCAATATTCTCTGAGTTAGGGTTTGTTGTGGAGTAGTTTTCTCACTGAAGGTTATAATCGTGCTATGTCAGTTGCTAATCGACTTAACGTACCCAAAATGTTACGAACTTGGTAATCTTCCACTGAAAGCTGACTCCGTATTATTCGGCTAACTGCCGACTAATATCAACTGCTTAGTAGTTCAACCAAACTCCAATAGAAGTCTAAAGAACTCCTACGAACTTCCCAAGAACTTCCTGTTAACTCTTATTAATATAGGAGGGAGAGTCTATTATCTGAGGAATAAGTGTGTTTCCCCATAACAGATTTACTGAATTGTCTTTTAGCAGCACGTGATTCTGACCGTATTATTCAAACCATCTCATTCAAATCACTAGCCCAACTTATCTCTTTTAGCAGCAGGCCTCAACTAACTCCGAATCATCTAATTTTGTCTTCCACTCTGGTTTTATTAAACAAGCACAAAACTGGGATAGTAATGGGTAGTCAGGGCGGTTCATTGTTCCCTCACGGTATAACTCTGAGTCTCTGGGCCCTTCACTAATGAGGGGGAGTGAACTCACTCTCTGTTATCAATTGCCTGTCCGTTTCCAACACTCGGCAGCTCGAGATAGGAAATTGTCACAGTTCATTTTTAACCTAGGGTTACACTTTGTCAAAACAGGATGACAATATTATGACTAGAATCGTTTTACTCGCATCTAATCAATTCTGTTAATCTAATAATTGTATTTTACTTTTTTTATCACTTCGGTTACTTTTCCCAGAAAATAATTGTATTCTTCCATTTTAGAGAAATCTTTTCTTATCCTTAAAATTAATAAAAACCTTAATACCAGCCATCTGGAAATACCAGACATCTGGAAATACCAGTCATCTGGAAATAGGGTACTTCTTTATTCTTACAAGGTATTTTTTTTAATCATATCACCCCGAGCAAGGCGGTAACGCCACTGATGCGCAGGGGGCTACGTAAGAGCGAAAAGATTGGAAATGAGAAAGCCGAAAACCACATCTCAAACAAGGAAACAAGGGATGAGCCTCTACACCTGTTCAACAGACGTGGGTGGAGTGTCAAACCGGGCGATAGTTTAGTCTATCTACTCCAATTGAAAAAAATAAAAAAGAAAAGAGTGAAAAGGTTGGAAAAGAGAAAGCCGGAGACCACATCCTAAACAGGGAACAAGAGATGAGCCTCTATACCTGTTCAGAATACACACCTGTATGAATTAATAAATACAAAACGAATAATGTCCTCCTACGATCTTTCACATTTGTGCTGATCACGTTTACGTAGTTTCTTCGCGTTGTTTTTCTCTTCCGGCAGTATTTTTCTTTACGGTATGGACTGATGGGTCCAGTTTTTTCTTCTCCTTCATGACACAACTAACAGTTGAAAAGCTGACAAGAACGATATCCACTATCTCTCTGTAAGTTTTGTCATTGTGTTGGTGCAGCGCGAAAATTTTCGTACGCTTCCTTGGAGTAATGTCCATCGCAGACAATGGCCATAGAACAATTAATCGGCAGTCGAGACAATAATGTCTGAGCGTGATAGAGGACTGATGCAATCACGGATGACACAATATTTTTCAAGGCCAAACAAATTTTTCATTATGAAAGATTATTCAAAAGGAATAAATACGGTAACATTATGAATGATAGTAAAGTTTTGTAATTTGCTTGAAGCATTGTGTATATTAGGTATATGGTTAAGTCTTGAAGGCTGTCACAATGCGTTTAGTAAACTAAAGGAAGGTCAAGAAGTTTTGGGGTATTACCTGTTTATTATACATTAATATTTCGAGATCAAAATCTCATCTTCAGAATGGCAGAGGAGCGTGTGTCTGTCCGAGTGAATCCGTGCCTTTCAAAGAATGGCCATTCCTGGCTGGCTGGCTGGCTGCTGCTGCTGTCATTAATTTTACTCTGTGTGTGTGTGTGTGTGTGTGTGTGTGTGTGTGTGTGTGTGTGTGTGTGTGTGTGTGTGTGTGTGTGTGTGTGTGTTAAAGCATATATGCGTGTGTGTTTATGGTATATGTGTGATTTACAGTTGGGACCGTTTTCTGGTCTGATGATAAATGATCATTCATCAGGAATAAACAACAACAATGTGTGACTTTAGTTTTAGCAATAATAATGCGATTATTACAGTTAAATTGTGGGGCAGTCTGGGCTATTTTAGCTTTAGTAGAAGGATTACGCAGAGTCCCAAACCGTGCAAAAAAAAAAAAAAAAAAAATCCACGAAAGGTATGAGAGGAAAAAAAGAATTCAATAATGAAAGATATTGATAATAAAAACAGTGTGCTTAAATCCATCTTGGTTGTCGTATAAATTCATTAAATCTCATGAATCAGATATTTCTTGTGATATTTGTAGAAGCTGATGTTGTGAATACATACTGTTACGTGTTAGTGTAACAAAAGGAAAAATAAAAATGATTGGCCAATATTCAGGGTTACAATACAGACAAATATTTAATTCACAAAACATTAGACAAAAATATTTACAAATATACAGTTTGGCATTCAAATCAAGAGACATAGAAAACGTATAGTTTACTACTGCCCGGCGAAATGTTACGAGGAGAGAAGGGGAGGGAAAGACAAATATCTTTACCCAGTTAAGCTGGCAGGGAAGTTAAGTGCTATACTTTTTGGAAATCCTTAAATGCGTATATAGAGACTAATTATTGGCTTAGTCAATGAAAAGGGCAAAAATATGTATTTGTCCAGGTAGTTCCATGAGGTTTTCTTTCAAGTTTTAGTTGTTCGGATTTTGTCTGTGAAATTTTTTCGGCTGGATCTCGATCCTAGAATTTTTACCGGAGTTGACATGACAGCAAAATCCTTTTAACAACTCTTTCAAGTTTTTGTTTGTCGTCGACTAGAAAGATTCTTTCGGCTGGAATATTTCCTTGAATCGAAACCAGTGCTGATGAGGTCAGCACATACTTTTATCAACTGTTCCAAGATGTAGCTTTTTTTTTCTCGTCGACTTAGGGATTCTTTCGGCTGGATATACATCTTGAATCTACCGGAGCTGTAGAGGTCAACCCATTCTTCTATCAACTGACTGCTCTGTGCCCAAAACTTATTTTTATAGGGGCTAACATCTAATTTGCATACTTCTAGAACATTTTAGAACTCTCTAAAACATTCTACAATCTTCTAAACGTTCTATTTTTAATTTCCTTTTTTTACGACTACTTTCTGTATTAAAACTTTTTTGTAACTCAGTAGAGTCTTTTACTCCAAGTTTTTAAACATTATTATTCTTTTTGTATATAAATGCATCCTCGTAACACAAACTAAGAAAAATTTTCACGCTACCAAATCTGATGTCTGTTATTTTGGTTAGATTTTAATAAATGATTTCGAAGACTGGATTGATTGATTTGATATTTTCAACGGGTTATCAACCCATTGCGGTTTATTTGAAGTCAGATTTTTAATTTTTAGGAATACTGAATACTGCATTAACAATTTGTGGAGAATAGCAACGATTTTTATTCAGATTACTATTATTAACCCATAGCTGGAAAGAGGAGATTTATTCATACCATTTTTAAGGATCATTTAAGTGTCATACGTGATATTCGCTTGGGCGTTCATGTCTCTTTCTATCCATCACTGACAAGGCAGAAAATTTTCACGCCATTTTTTTCTGCGATAGAATGGTTGCGAAACAAGGCTATAGAACACGATCTGTCTGCTATTTAAACCAAAACTGGAGCGTGAGGAGATGGATACCTTTCTCAAAGGTATTTGCGCTTTGAGCGTAAATGAATGTAACGTATCCTATAGGATAAAAAATCCTGTATCATATAACAATTAACGGAAAACGGAAAATGTAAAATTGTACACCCGCAAAATCGGATTAAATCGACTGAAACATTTTGTAATAACCCAGACCAAGGTAAATTTCACAAGTCTGTGTGAAAATTAAGATTCTGGATTCTGATTGGATAGGAAATAGCAAATTGATCTACAAACCCTGTCAAATTTTCTAAACACCTAAGAAAATGGGTATGCTGTTTCGAGCTGACCATGTGACTTGCTAGGTACTTATTCACATATCTTGACCGGCCAAATCAGTTCGATATGGGAGCGGTAATCTGATGAGGACCTCATCACAATGTAAGAAAGAAATTTCAAGAGCCGACCCTGTCATGCCTCGTCGACACACATTCATTCTTCCTCCTTCCAATTTTCCTTTCTTCTTCTTCACTCACACGCAGTGAAAGAAGACAACAAAAGACATTTTCAACTGACTCCTAGAAACTAAAGTCCGATAAGTACAATTTTTTTATTACTTGACTTTCTTTTTCAATTTATGGCGGCCATAAACAGGAATGAAATTCAGACTTTATTAGTAGCCTGTTAATCTTTCTACATATACACATTCTACTATTATCAACTATAAGCTCCGAATTTCTGTGGGACATTTAACTACATTCAGTTTTTTCTTTTAGCATTTAACTTTTACGAATTTCTTATAGTGTTCAGTAAATAAAACCCACTTATTTTACAAATAAAAAACTTTTATTTTTCCAACCATTCTTTCAACCTTCTGATATTTTAAATTGTGGGAACTTCGGTTGTGTTTAGCACAAGGTCAATTTGATAAACATAGCCGAGGCTCCTACAATCTAACTGGAATCCGAACTTTTCTCGAAATTGAGAACTTCTCTCAAACAAGCTAACATTTCTGTTTGCCTTTCTTTCTTTCTTTCTTTCTTTCTTTCTTTCTTTCTTTCTTTCTTTCTTTCTCTGAAATAAAAATGCTTTCCTTATATATCTTTGAATCTCGAAGATGTGTATTCACAGAAGCCCAAACAAGAAAATCGTTAATAGTTTTATTTAAACCTCGCCCTGTCAACCGGGGTCCGTGGCTGAACTGGTAGAGTCCCAGTTAGTTAAGTACCATACGGGATACAGGTTTCAGCGGTTAGGTCTCGAAAAAGACATCACTGACTGGGCAGAAAACTTTACTACAGTAGATTGCCATAGATGGGTTTTAAATCAAGGCTATAAAACTCAATCTGTTCTGCTATTTAACCCGTAGCTGGAGGGAGAAATGAAGAGGTAATACCTTTCTCAAGGGTATTTGCGCATAAGTTCTTTTCTATTTTATTTGGTGGTTTTATTTGTACAATTTAACTTTCGAAAATCCGCAGAAATGAATGTTTGGTTTCGATACGCGTGATTGTTGAAGGAAGTTAAATGCAAATACCAATGCTGCTTATAAGTATTCTCAGTAAATCCAAGGTAAACTTTTTTAATAGTTGGGTTTTAATTTGATCATATAGTACATTGGTACACAATCGAATTTGTTAGACACCTATTTTACAGTGGGCAATTGTTAGGATTTCGACAATTACATAAATTTATATTATTATTATTTTCATTATTCTAATAATTATTGTTACTTTGTTTTACGTATTGATGTAAGATTATATTATTGTGATTTTTAATATTTTTCTAAATTATTTAACTATAACCTAAGTTAAGGGTATTTTTATTAAAAATTTACTTAGAGGGTTATTGTTAGGAAAATATTTCTCAATAAAATTGAGGAACTTCAGCCCTAACTTAGCTAACCATTTGGTTAAAAGTGGGTGTATATCAATTTCTATTTTTTCTGTTATAGTCATTTTTTTATGTATTTGATATCATGGTTTTTTAGGGCATTATTATAAAAATCTCTATGTTTATAAAATACTTCTTCACTAGAAGAGTTGTTGCTAATTGTATATTCTATGGAGGAGGGTACATATTCGACTATACTCGGCGGAATGATTAGACTTTGGGCGGATGTATAATGGATATTCGTTTGGTTTTATGTATGTTTGATAAGTATCATTTACTAAGCTCAGCGTTACATCAAGGAAGTAAACTAATTTTTAAATAATGTTGACTATTACTTTAGAATTTTCTACTTTTATCGTTTTAAAATCTGTGGAATTTTGTATTATCATAAATCCATCATCTCTGTATAATCCTATGTCATGTGTGCTAGTATCATAGTGTCCGGCTAAGTTATATAAAGTAAATAAACTAATGAGATCGGAAGACACGCAGAGTCTAACGCACCCATTGTAATGTCGAATTGGTCACCAGAATTATTTTTTATCAATTGTTCTTGGTTGTGGATAAGAACGGATGTCTTAGCGGTCATTATAATATTATATTCAGAATGAATCACTGCCCACTGAATAAAAAGCTGAAGATTTTAAAGTTCCCTAAAAATAAAATATTACCGAATCGTTGGGATGAATTGACGTTTTTTTTTTGTTAATATCGAAAATATTTTTCTCTAAAATTTAATCAATTACAATAGATCATTTATAAATTTTTCCTTCTATATTACTTAAAAATAATTTTACTAAAATAAATAACCCACACAATACTTATTTGACTTTCATAACTACAATATATCTTAGTATACTTTAATTATTTAATTGTAATTCTAACCTAAGCAATCCAGCCCCTTTAACTCATGAAGTAGTACAAAATCAAATTAAAAAAAACCTAAAAAAGACCTAAAATCCAACCTGCTGCTAAAAATTATTGCCTGTCAATTTAAATAATGCATGGTCTCAGTATGTGTCGTTTTGATTAAACAATATTGACACACCGACAAGTATATTCTTCATCTACCATTACTTAATTTTCTAAATAATCATGAATTCATCTTATATTTTCTAAATAAATAATGTTTACCATTAATTTTAAAACATCAACTGAAGAGAAATAGTATTGTTCTGAAACATGAACATTTTTAGTGAGAGATATTATGTTTTT
Organism: Ascarosepion bandense; assembly: GCA_037127315.1. Classification (NCBI taxonomy): domain Eukaryota; kingdom Metazoa; phylum Mollusca; class Cephalopoda; order Sepiida; family Sepiidae; genus Ascarosepion; species Ascarosepion bandense. The sequence goes on along the minus strand of JBBBDQ010001238.1, from coordinate 881,240 downwards.
ATAAACCGTTAGAATAACAATATTAAGTTCTATTTTGTATTGAGCACTTTTTATAAAAGTAAATGCATGAACAGTGGGTTTGAATCTACCTGTGCTTTCACATCCTTATATATATATATATATATATAGATAGATAGATAGATAGATAGATAGATAGATAGATAGATAGATAGATATAGATATATAGATATAGATATATAGATATAGATATATATATACTTTTTAATTAAATGTACATTGCGACACGGAAATTTCTGTTTCGAAATAGAATCTCATCATCAGGCAATGTTGCTTGTTAATTGTGAAAATGGTTTACATTTAAATACAAAAACCCTCGGTTTGCTGTTTATGTATGTGGGAAGAAATAAAATTTATGTGTGTTCCTTTTAACCAATCAGAATAAAGATTCACTTTCAAATTTGGCCAGTAGTTTCTAGGGAATACAGACTTACTTTTATATATAAAATGGCGGATCCTTTAAAAATATATATACTTGAAAAATACCCGTTTCTCTCCTGTTAAACTCATTCTTTACTTTCTTTCTTTCATTCCTTCCTTTCTCTCGCACTTTGATTCTCCAGTCGTTCTTTTCCTCCTTATTCCATACTGGCTGCCTTCCTTCCCTCCCACTTCTTCTTAACCTGCCTTTCTTTTACTCTTCGTTCCTTCATTATTCCTTCCCTCTTACTTCATTCGTATCTATTTATGATACATTTTTTTTCGTATTTTCTACTTTCCCAACATTTTATTTTCCTCTCTCCTGTAATAGTCTTCCTCTTTCAGTTTTCTATGTATCTTTTTCCTTCCTTTTCATTTCTTTCTGGCGTCGTTGGCAAAATTCCACTTTTCTCTTAAACATGTTCTTGGATTTTCACTCATTTCCCTAAGGATTTGCAAACTGACGTGTCACACGGCCAAGCGAATGGGAACATTCAAATGCAAATGATTTCATACAAAATAAGATGGCGATTCGTAAATCTCTTTGAAGACGATCCAATGAAAACGTTCCAAAGAGAATTGTTCATGCACCGAACAACTGAAGAAATTTAACTCAGGAAAGCAAGTAAACGGGAGGGAATTCCACAGGCGAGAGAAGAAACCGTTGGAGTAGAATTTCCGTTTACAATTTATTGGTTTCACAGTAAAAGGGTGGGACCTAGTTGCTAATCTTGTGGTTCGAGTAAATTCATGTATGGGGGTATCAGTGAGCTAAGTTTATCTGAGCAGAAGTCGTAAAAGTATTTGTAGAAGAGACACAAAGAAGCCACGTTGCGCCGGTGAGTAAGTGACTGTATCCGAGCTGCCAAGTCGGGATCGATCACATTACAGATTCTTCACTGGATTTTGTCAAGGACCCCTAAGTGGATAGAAGGAGCACCCGACCAGATATGGCAGGACAGAAAACAACAACAAACAAAACGAAGACTTTAGTAAATCTCTATATATAAAAGACAGTCTGTGAGTCCGTGTGTGACTGTTTCCTATGGAGCCGATTGTTTACATTTGCTTCGAAAACATCTAAGATCTAAGATGGTTGCTAAATTACGTCACAGAAATCAAATCACACGTGTCAAACGCGACTAAAATATTTTTTTATTAAAAAAAAATGAGCCTATATATTAATTTTTTTCCGACGTTTTAAAAATTCATTTGGCCAACAAAAAATGTGAATATTTTTTCCCCGTAATTTTGAAACAAAAGAAATATTTAAAAAAAAAAAGGGGTTTTTTAAAAAAATTTTTAAAAAAGTGCCAATGGGTAAGTTAATTATTTAAGTGTTTTTTTTTTCAGAATTAATATTTCATACTTCAAAAAATAAAATTTAAAAAAAGATAAAGCTTTTTTTTTTCTGAATATTTCATGCAAGAAATCAACTGTCTGACTGTCTGTAAATGATTTCCATCTACTCCTCTCATTGGAATCTTCTCCTACTACTAAAATGTTCTGAGTTGCACGGGCAACGCCGGGCTATGATGCTAGTTTAAAACTTTCCTGACAGCTACAATCATCAAAAATTCAAATGTAAAGCCAACAGTCATTTCCTATTTTACTGACTAGCATCCTTTCTCTCATGCTTCTTTCTTTGTCCACTCCACTCTCATCAGTATTCTCATTCTTCTCCTAACATCTTCTTGACACCCCCCCTGTAACCGTTCACTCTTTCTCATAACTTACCTCCTATGTAACCCCCTGCACAACAGTGGCAGTATAAAGCCTTGCTTGGGGCGACACGTTTATAAAACAAAAATTATATACTATTATAATGTGAATATAAAGTGGGGGATCAAGTTTACATTACAGTCAATATATAAACTGATCCCTCACTTTATGGCCACACTCATCCTTCTCTTACCCAGCTCCTGAAACCTCCTATAATCTGTCACTCTTTCTCATAACTTTCCTCCTATGTAACCCCCTGCACAACAGTGGCAGTATAATGCCTTGCTTGGGGCGACACGATTATAAAAAAAATTATATACTATTATAATGTGAAAATAAAGTGGGGGATCAAGTATACATTACAGTCAATATATAAACTGATCCCTCACTTTATTGCTATACTCATCCTTCTCTTACCCAGCTCCTGAAACCTCCTATAATCTGTCACTCTTTCTCATAACATTCCTCCTATGTAACCCCCTGCACAACAGTGGCAGTATAATGCCATGCTTGGGGTGACACGATTATAAAAAAAATTATATACCATTATAATGTGAAAATAAAGTGGGGGATCAAGTTTACATTACAGTCAATATATAAACTGATCCCTCACTTTATTGCCACACTCATCCTTCTCTTACCCAGCTCCTGAAACCTCCTATAATCTGTCACTCTTTCTCATAACATTCCTCCTATGTAACCCCCTGCACAACAGTGGCAGTATAATGCCTTGCTTGGGGTGACACGATTATAAAAAAAATTATATACTATTATAATGTGAATATAAAGTGGGGGATCAAATTTACATTACAGTCAATATATAAACTGATCCCTCACTTTATGGCCACACTCATCCTTCTCTTACCCAGCTCCTGAAACCTCCTATAATCTGTCACTCTTTCTCTTAACTTTCCTCCTATGTAACCCCCTGCACAACAGTGGCAGTAAAATGCCTTGCTTGGGGCGACACGATAATTAAAAAAAAAAAAAAATTACGGGCCAATATACCAACCGCAACATTAGAAATATTCACATTTTTTTTCCCGAATGTTAAAAAATTGGCAAAGAAACAAGAATCTCAACCGTAAAATCTAAAAGAACAAACACTGACTACAAAAATATATTAAAACGATAAAAGAAATGCAATATTTAACAAGATGGGCTTGCAGCAAAATTTCCTTTCGTGCGCCTTATATAAAAAATAAAATAGGTTAACAGAAAATATACACGTAGTTTTACAATATTTCAAAACAGTCTTCGAAAATTTTTTTTTTTTTTAATCATATCACCCCAAGCAAGGCGGTAATGCCGCTACGTAAGAATGAAAAGATTGGAAAAGAGATAGCCGGGAACCACATCCTAAACAGGGAACAAGGAATGAGCCTCTTCACCCGTTCAATAGACGTGGGTAGAGTGTGAACCGGGCGATAGTTTAGTCTATCTACTCCAATTGAAAAAATAAACAAAACAAAAAAAATAGAAAAGTGGAAAGATTGGAAAAGAGAAAGCCGGAAACCACATCCTAAACAAGGAACAAGGGATGAGCCTCTTTACCTGTTCAATAGACGTGGGTGGAGTGTGAACCGGGCGATAGTTTAGTCTATCTACTCCAATTGAAAAAATAAACAAAAAAAAAAAAAAATAGAAAAGTGCAAAGATTGGAAAAGAGAAAGCCGGAAACCACATCCTAAACAGGGAACAAGGGATGAGCCTCTTCACCTGTTCAATAGACGTGGGTGGAGTGTGAACCGGGCGATAATTTAGTCTATCTACTCCAATTTTAAAAAATTGAAAAGGAAACACAAGTTATGGATGAAGCAGAAAATATTTTTTGTAAAGAGTGGTGTGCGTTGTGGTGCAGTGGATATCGTCTCGGAACGGGAAATCGGAGAACCGAGTTCGAATTCCAGTTGCATTCCTTGCATTCACTTACGCGTAAATACCATTGGGAAACGTATTAATCCGTCTCTTCACTCCAATTATGGGTTAAATAACAGGACAGATTGGGTTCTGCAGCCTTAGTCGACAACCAATCTACCGCAGAAAGTAATGGCAACCTACCGCGGGATAATCTTCTGCCCAGTCAGTCAAGTCTCTTTTGAGGCATGATCGCCCAAGAGTGTATCATGTATGTCACTTAACTGACTGACTGAATATAATAGTTGGAAACATGATTAAGGTTTCTACTGGGCATAAGGTAGGGGAACAATTTTATATTGTTATGAAGTAATAAATTGATCCCTCACTAATTACTACTTAATAATATAATACATTTATTCCCCCTCTAGCTATGAGTCAAATAACAGGCCATATTGGGTTCTGTAGCCTTGGCTGGCAACCAGTCTACCGCAGAAAGTAATGACAACCTACTGCGGGAAAAACTTCAGTCATGTCCCGAAAGAGACATGATCGCCCAAGCGTGTATCACGTATGACACTTAACTGACTGACTGAATATAATAGTTGGAAACACGATTAAGGCTTCTACTGGGAATAAAGTGGGGGATCAGTTTATTACTTAATAACAATATAAAACTGATCCCTCACTAATTACTACTTAATAATACAATATTCTCTTCCCCCTTTAGCTATGAATCCAGTAACAGGACAGATTTGATTCTATAGCCTTGGCTGGTAACCAGTCTACGGCAGAAAGTAATGGCAACCTGGGATAATCTTCTGCCCAGTCAGTCATGTCTCTTTCGAGACATGATCGGCCAAAGCGTGTATCATGTATAGCACTTAACTGACTGGTGTACTCACTGAATAGAAAAAAGGAAAACAAGATTTTTTAATTTATTTGAAAACAATCTTCGAAAATTGAAATAAGTTTGGATGAGGCAGAAAATACTTTTTGAGAAAAGACGTTTACTCACCAAATTGAAAGATGGAAATTAAATTACAGAATGAATGGAATTTAGGGAATTTTTGAACTACCAATTTCACGGGGACATTTTAAAATTTATCCTTTCTAGAATACAGTTATAATGACAGGTTTTAGTCACTTTGTCAGAATTATTCTCTGTAGGCAGCCAAAAATTGATTTTCCTTCTGGGCCCTTATTCTGCCTTCTGGATGAAATTTTTGTGTCAGTTCGTCTTGGTTGAAATATTTGGTTCTTGTTTGAAGATTTGATCTTCTTTGAAATTTGAGATCCTCTTCCGCAGCCAGCGGGCACTCTCGCCTTGTGAGACCCGCCACTCTGTCCTGCTGTCTAACCTCGTTCTGACTTTAAAAGGCACTTGGTGTAATTGTTAGCCAGCTTATCTCGCTTGAATCTTTACATATGAGTATTGAGTTCGATCCTCGCTAACTGCTCTATATTACGGCCTTGCACCACATCTAAGTTGCACTTAGAAAATCGCCCCTTCTTCCGTAAAATGTGGCTACCTTCTGATTGATTATCTGCTAAACCTATTTTTATATCAATCGAAGGGGTTCTAGACAAATCTTAACTTCACATTTCGTCGTCGTCCTGCGGCCGAGATAGAACTCACTACCCCGCTCCAGTATCCCCTATGCATTTGGAACCCTGGCGCAGTTTAAAGCGAAATTCATAATCTTGTTAAATAGCTGAATACTTGATGCCTCGCCAGGGCTACCAAGGGTGTTTTTATTGTGACACTAACACTGGATGGGTTCTACCAAGGGTGTTTTTATTGTGACACCAACACTGGATGGGTTGCCTCCAGGCTCCATCCTGTTATTTAACCCATAACTGGAGGGAAGGGGCGGGTTAATACCTTTCCCAAGGGTACCAGTGCTTAATTGAATGCAGGGTACTCAACTGGAATTCGAACTCCGCTCACCGATTTCTCTTTCCAAGCCGACATCCACTGCACCACAACGCACATCCGTCACTGAACGCTTACAGCGCCTGGTCTTTTCAAGTGGTCACCTATCTAAGTACTGACCAGGCTCACGTTGCTTAACTTCGGTGATCGAACGAGAACCGGTGTATTCAACGCGATATGCCTTAAGCCTACTACACGCCTTTGATTCGATGATGAATATGAATGGTATATATTTTTTAATTTCTAAAATGAAACTTAATTAATCTACCCAGACCGAATTAATTCTGACGGTTCTGTAACAGTCTAACAGTTAAGTGCCATACGTGATACACGCTTGGGCGATCATGTCTCTTCCTGATTAAGCAGAAGATTTTCCCGCAGTAGGTTGCCATTTCTTTCCGCGATAGAAAGTTTACCAACCAATGGTATAGAACCCAATTTGTCCGGCTATTAGAGAGGCAGAAGAGATGGATTCATACCTTTCGCAAGGGCATTTGTGCGAAAGTGAATGAAACGAATTCGAATGGAAGTCGAACTCGGCTCTCCCATTTCTCATTCCGAGTTTATATCCATTACTCGACAAATCAATTCTAAAAATAGAAATGTTCACACACAAATGCAACACTTTTTTAGAAACTGTCTGGCATTCTTTAACTTTCACTTCTCTAAAAAGTCTTGATTTTTTTAATCATTTCACCCCATGCAAGGCGGTAAAGCCACTGATGCGCAGGGGGCTATATAAGAGTAAAAGATTAGATAAGAGGAGAGTAAAGAGAAAGACGAACCAGTTACAGAAGGTGTCCGAGAAAGTAGCAAGAGAAGGATGGAAATACAGGTGTGAAGACAGTTGCGAAGGTAGAGAGAAAGGAAAAGATAGACAGAGTGATGTAGAAAGAACGAGAATCAAGTGGTTAAGTGATGGATATTGACATTGCATTTAAATTCATGGAGGGTGTAGCTGTCAGGAAAGCAAGAATATGGAAGGGAGTTCCACAGGTGGGAAGTGCAAGAAAAGAAGCTACTGGAATAGAACTGTCGGCTGCATTTGGTTGATCTAACTGTGAATGGGTGGGACCCAGTTGTTAGTCTGGTTGCACGAGTAAACTCCTGTGGCAGGGGCACCAGTGACTTAAGTTCGTCGGAGCAGAAGCCATGAAAGTATTTATAGAACAGACAGAGGGAAGCCACATCCTGTCGATGAGGAAGTGGCTAGAGTCGAGCCGCCAAGTCGCTGCTTATCACATTACTGATTCTCCTTTGGAGCCTGTCATGAACACTGACATGAACAGATCATACAGGACAACAGTATTCCATACACGGACGGATGGTTGATTTGTGTTTTTAATTATGTCATATTACTAACTCATAAAATTTGTTTTAAGGGACGCAATCTATTTTGGTTTTCGTTTCAGAAACACAATGTTGTATTATAATATATATATATATATATATATATATATATATATATATATATATATATACAAGATTAGTAACTAGGTCCCACCCTTTTACTGTGAAACCAATAAAATGTAAACACAAATTTTACTACATCAGCTTCTTTTCTCGCACTTCCCGCCTGTGGAATTCCCTCCCATTTACTTGCTTACTCGACAGCTACAATCTCCAAGAATTTAAATGTAAAGTCAATAGTCATTTCCTATCTCACTAACCTGCATCCTTTCTCTCATGCTCCCTTCTCCGTCCACTCCACTCTCATCAATATTCTCATCCTTCTCTTACCTATATCCTGACACCCCCATGACCTGTCACTCTTTCTCATAACTTTCCTTCTATGTAAGCCCCTGCCAAACAGTGGCAGTAAAATGCCTTGCTTGGGGCGATATGGTTATAAAAAAAATAATAATTGTATTATACGCAAGAAAATACGGTAATTAATATTGTAATTAAAATTAATATTAAGAGTGTAAAATCAATGCGTCATCGAAAATCGATGTGCTGTCACAATCTGTTACATGCTAGGAAGAATGTAGAAAAAAATTCTTTATATATTGATATAAAACGCCTTTGTGGGTCAGCCCTGGGGTGGATGCCAAAAGAGATGTGCGCATACGTATGTGTTACATTTATCCCGCTATCCATTCATGGTGGTACGGTGCCAAATCTCAAGACTTCTGTCCAGTTAAATTTCTGATATTTGCAAGACTCCCACCTCCGTATCTTTCCCAACTTCTTCGAAAATATCGTTTCCGAGTCTTCACAATAAGTTCTGAATCAATGAACAAATACTCAGACCAACCACAAGAGAAACGAACAAATCAGACGTTTCTCAATTCCTATTTTATTTCCCCGGAGACCTCGCCGTCGTCCTCTCCTCTTATTCTTGCCTATTTTCATCTTTATTCGTCCGACAGGAAGTTGGTTTTATTCTTACTTCCACTAAATCTCTTTTAAAACTAACCTGTCACCATGGTAATGACGTAAACCGGGTCCGCGTGACGTGTTTTCCGGCTTAAGGTTTCATGTTCACGTCTTCATACAAACGCTATCGGACGTGCCAATTTCTATTCTGGAAATGAAATAAACCGGAGGACTAGAACAGGTCCGATATGTATGGGCTGTAACTAAATCTTTTGCCCGTGATAATCAGTTAGATCTCAATATGCTTAAAAAAAAAAATAAACAAACGAAAGCTGTTATATATATATATATATATATATATATATATATATGTGTGTGTGTATATATATATATATATATAATATATATATAATATATATATATATAATATATATATTTATATTATATATATATATATATATATATATATATATATATATATATAGTGTATCGAGGCAGCAAATAATTTTCTAAACATATACTGTTAAATATAAGAGACAATGAAGGTCTATTATGTTTAATCATGAGCCGTTCTAAACATCGTATTTTTGTTTTAATTTCAGTTGAAAATAAAGACAAAAATTCGCCAACATTTGGATATTTTTTTATTAAGTTGCTTCTAAGCTTTCGGCTCACATGAGCCATCTTCAGAGAGGTTATAAGAACGGTAACACAAAAACATCCACCATTAGCGACAATTTTATCTTATGTTGACACAAAACTTCGCTAAGCAACGGCAATAAATCCAAACAACCCACACGTAATAAAATCACGTTTAAATCTGGTCATAACACATTACATTGCATTTGAATACATGGTTCTGTTGTCATTTCGCGCTATCACGCGGTGTGACGTCATAGAACCGCATTGCAAATTTGAGAACTGCATTTGTTATTTTTTGTTATTAGTACTTTGCAAAATTTTACAAGGCAGCCAGGAAGCCATTGCTTCGGCCAACCAATAATAAGGAGAGACTAACATGGAGAAGACAGCACAAAAACTGGGCACCAGAACACTTCATTTGGTGCACATGTTATTTTGCAGTATGAACAAAGAACAATTCTATTTTCATTTAGAATTATCCACTTGTCAATAAATACTAAATATAGTATGAAATACGTAATTTAAAAAAAACTGGGGTGGCCTAATAATTATGGCCGGTAGTGTATATGCAGATAATTGAAGTATATTCAGACAAAGCAATTAGTAAATTACACTAAATTTTAACGAATTCTTATAGACAGTTAACATATATCAAGATAAAGCAATCAGTAAAATAAATCAGATTTGCGCGAAGTTTGTCCCAAGGGTGCTCAGTGAAGAACAGAAGGAAAGACGTCATAACGACATCGGGGGATGGTTGAGCATATTGATTACGATCCCGAAGTTCTTGAGGCCCTGGTGACCTGTGATGAAATCTGGATCGACTGCATTTTCAAAAAACGTCAGCTGTGACGACCAGAGTTAAGTAGGGTGTGTTCCTAATCTTGCTGTAGCTGTCCCTTTCAATCTGAAATGATTAAAATGGGTCTGTCATCAGATTTATAATAATAACATAATACCATTTCAAGAGCCTACAATGATTTTAAATGCTTCTACAAAAAAAGTCCAAAAACTGATTGAAGGTACCTTATACATGTGTTGTATGGCCATTTCAACAAGGCATCCTCGCTTCTCCAGCAACAAAATCTTTATTTGGCTTTCTAAATAGATAATACTATTTACATCAAGCCCTCTACCTGGATCATTTTTAATATTAATAAGATTAATATTAATAGGATCTGTTTTGGGATTTTACCTACATGACATGAACGCCACAGAAACGTATGGGGTGCTTCAGAGTGCTTACAGACCCTCCTGCATGGGCAAATCATCGGTTTTTAAGTGGCACAAGAGATTCAAGGAAGGCAAAGAGTCTGTGAGGGACGATGAGAGGTGTGAGAAGAGTAGGGAAGTGAGAATACCAGAGTTGGCGGGGCAAATCCATAATTTTATAAATGAGGACCATTATGTGTCTATAGAGATAACAAGTATAAAAGTTTGATATCAGTGTGGGAACTGTACACACAATCATTCATGAGCAACTGAAGCTGCGAAGTTTATCCCAGGGGTGCTCAGTGAAGAACAGAAGGAAAGACGTCATAACGACAGCAGGGGGATGGCTGAGCATATTGATTCAGATCCTGAAGATCCTGAGGCCCTGGTGACCTGTGATGAAATCTGGATCTACTGAATTTTCAAAAAACATCAGCTGTGACGACCAGGGTTTAGTAGGGTGTGTTCCTAATCCTGCTGCAGCCGTCCCTTTCAACCTGAAATGATAAAAATGGGTCTGTCATCTCATTAGATGTATAGTAATAAAATAATACAATTTCAAGGGCCTACAATTATTGAAGGCACCTCGTAAGAAGAGTTCAATCCGTTGTAATTTGTGATGCCAATATGACACTTACGTTCTTACTACGTCCACCATAATACCTCATTCTTACTACGTCCACCATAATACCTCATTCTTACTACGTCCACCATAATACCTCAGATACTCTATGATGTCCTACCTACCCCCCCCCCCAATTCTAGATTGGGACCCAAACATCGGTTAACTAGATTAAAACTGCCACTACTGTGCAGGGGGCTACGTAGAGTGGAGAAAGGCTGATTAAATATAGGAAATAACAGAGGGTGGGTGATAGGCGGGTGAGGATACCGAGAATGAGGGTTGGGTAGATGAGAGTGTTGTGAGAATAGTTGGGAGTTAGTGTGATAGGAGGTGTCTATTGACCCTACATTTAAACACCTGGAGATTGTAACTGTCGGGAAAGTAGACTTGTGGAAGGGAGTTCCACAAGCGGGAAGCGCGAGAAAAGAAGCTATTGGAGTAGAATTTACGGTTACATCTTATTTGTTTAACTGTAAAAGGGTGGGACCTAGTTGCTAATCTAGTATCTCGTGTAAATTCGTGCTTAGGCGGCACCAGTGATCTAAGCTCATCGGAGCAGAAGCCATGAAAGTACTTGTAGAAGAGGCTGACATTCCTAGTCACCTAAACAGGAAGGAGATGCGGAATTAAACTAAAAGAAACATAGGGACTAAAAGAAAAAGAGGCCAATAAGCTTTCATCACCTAGACAAGTTAACTTAAATAAAAATAAGGCTTACGGCAATATCCGGTTGAATACACCGGTTCTCGCTCGATCACCAAAGTTAAGCAACATTGAGCCTGGTCAGTACTTAGATGGCTGACCGCTTGGGAATACCAGGTGCTGTAAGCGTATAGTGACGGATGTGCGTGCTTACGGCAATATCCCGTTGAATACAACGGTTCTCGCTTATCACTGAAGTTAAGCAACGTTGAGCCTGGTCAGTACTTAGATGGCTGACCGCTTGGGAATACCACGTGCTGTAAGCGTATAGTGACGGATGTGCGTTGTGGTGCAGTGGATATCGGCTCGGAAAGAGAAATCGATGAGCTGAGTTCGAATTCCAGTTGAATACCCTGCATTCACTTAAGCACTGGTACACTTGGGAAAGGTATTAATCCGTCCCTTCCCTCCAGTTATGGGTTAAATAACAGCGTAGGACTATGGGGACCCTGCCCTTAAAAACAAATTCCAATGAATCTTGGTACTTTAAAAGAAAAAAGGTTGGTATGCCATAAAACAAAAACAACCAAATAAAATAAAAATAAAAATAAACTTCTATACAAACCTAAAAAGGGAGGGGCTGCCTATATTCCCTTCAGCACACCCAATATCCTGATTCCTAACCGGCATCAAACAACCACTCTAGGTCAGCACCTTTCACTAGGTAGATTCGCAAGAGACTCACCCACCTTTTGCCGAATTCTGATGGAGGGAGTCGTTTCCTAATTTTGACTTTAAGCTGAACAAGATCAGTTGGTAAGAGGTAAACTTCCCATCGACATAGAATTCCTTCGTCTAAATCACGACTCGCATAACACTTAGTAAGCAAAAGAGCGCATAGTGCTCAGTCTTTGTTAACGGCGGTACGACATTGCTACAAACAGAACTGACCTCAAGGACAAAGAACTTTTCGCGCAACATACGAACTATGATGTCTTCAAGAAACTTACACAACTGGGTAACAACAGTGCAGTGGAAGAAGGTATGTTCGACGGTCTCCGACGACAGCCCACAACGTACACAGGTTGAAAATCTTTATAGGCCGGTTGCACAAAGTTTCTTACCTACCTAAAGGGTCTTTCGAATCATCAGCCAGGTGAGTGATGCCTCATCGTTAGTGAGACATTTCAACCCAGGCACCCAAGGCCATATAGAGCAAGCCTCCTGCTTCGTCAGCCCGAGCTCGCCTATCAGTTCATCCTGTACCTAACTAACACTTGATATAGTGCCCTAAGAGACAAAGCTTGGACGTCAGAGAGGCCTTCCGTCGACCGCAAGAGGAACTTAAGAGCTAACCGACATTCGTAATGAAAAAAGTACTCGTCTCGTGTAGTACGGCGGGCCTCTTCTTCAGACGAGTACACACTTCTCAGGGATGGAAAGTTTTTTATGGACATCTTATTTACAGATCGCGCCGTTCTCATCCGCTTGCAAAGCGTGTGTTGACGGATTTCAACGCTTGGCATGCCCAAACCGGCCTCAGAAGAGTGGAGGTAACAGATCTCTCGACGCACCTTGGGAGCCTTGCCTTCTCCCCACAAGAAGGAGAACAAGAGCTGTATCAAGCCCAATTGAATGGCCCACGAGAATGGAAGTACCGAGCGTCGGTAAAGGAAAATCGGGTAGATGTGCAAAGCACATACTTCCAACCTCCCCTTCAAGGAAAGCCTCCTTCGAGTTCATAGACGAACTGCGACCTCGGCTTTATCTCGAATCTCCGAATAATTAATTTCCAACCGGATATCGGGGCCGAACCAGACGCCGAGAATTTTGATCGGTCCGTCCGTCCAGTGGAAATGTTCAGGAAGAGAAACTCCCTTCTACGCACCCAACCGCAAGCCCACACACTTATCGCGGTTGATCTTGGCCCCTATCACCATCTCATAGTCTCTGATCTCTTTGCAAACTTCGTCAATATAGGCTCTGCTCGACACAGAAACCGAAACGTCGTCAGTATAGGCAGAGTACCTGGCCGAGGTGGTAGCATCAGGTAAAGAATTTCCGCGCAGGACCGAGTTCGCCTTTAACTTGCGAAGGAAGGGCTCCAAAGTAAGAACGTAAAGCAAAGGCGAAAGTGGGCAACCTTGACGAATGGAGCGAGATAAAGTGAAAGGCTTCGATCCTACCACATTCAATTCCACCAGCGCACCGGGGGACGCATACAGCAGTTGGATCCACGAGCGAAAGTACGACCTGAAATCGGCAGCAGAAAGGACAAACTGCAAAAACCGATGGTCAATCCTATCAAAAAATTGGACTGATCCAAATTGACCAGAGGAGCTTCACTGTCGACTTTCTCGATGACCGGGCGTACCAAATGAAGGTTGTTCTGAATAGTCCTGCTCTTTACAGCACAAGTCTGCTCGGGCCAATCAGACTAGGAAGAACAGCCTGCAAACGGTCGGCCAAGATATTGGCTAAAATCTTTAAGTTAGTATTTAACATCGTTAAGGGCCGATAATTATCTAAGCCACCCCCACCGTTCTTGTTCTTGTGAAGCAACTTGATTACACTCCTAGTGAAGTCGGTTGCTATCACTTTCCGCAGTAGTCTGGTTGCCAACTAAGGATATAGAATCCAATCTGTCCTGTTATTTAACCCATATCTGGAGGGAAGAGATGGATTAATACCTTTCTCAAGCGTATTTGTGTGTAAGTGAATGCAACGAATTCAACTGGAATTCGAACTCAGCTCTCCGATTTCTACGTTCCGAGCCGATATCCACTGCACCACGATACACATCCGTTACTCGTTTCTTAATGAATGTGGATACGAAGTGAAAGAGAAGCCGGGTGAGACGAGATCTAATAACAATGACTTTTGAGTTTGAGTTTTGTTTAACGGTATATCATCCTCTGTAGGTTATTTAATGCCAAAAAGGTGGGGTTTTAAGGTTGTTTTTTTTAATGTTCAGTTTTAGCGAGAAAGTTAAATCAGTGAGATTTTGATGAAAAATTTATTTTTTTTTATTTTTATTATTTTAGAAAACTGAAGATGTCTTCTAGTTTTGTATTAAAAAATGCATTGCTGATAATAATTTTCCTTTAAAAATTTTTAATAGCGATAATTTTTTTTTTCTTCAAAAATGTGTTATGGTAATTTTTTCCTTCTAAAATGTATTGCTAGTAACATTTTTCTTTCAAAAATATATATTTTTCTATAAACGTCTATTTATATGTATATATTTTATAAAAGTTTATTTTTATATTTTGTGTTTTGACCCCAGTTTGGGAGTTAACTATTTGCCCATAGCTGGGACCCTAACAGGTGCTACCACTCCGGGTCAGGGTTGACCTGGGAACAACAGCAATTAAGTAGTGGTTTCATGCTCCTCACAACCTCCTAATCAGAGGCCTTGCTGCCGGATGCAGTTTACCGTCATACCCAGGACCCAATGACTTTTAAAATGTCTTGTATCGAAAGGAAACATAAAAAGAGATAAGCAAACCAAGGAAGAGAAATTAGCGGTGTTTAATCAACCCCCCTCCCAATCTGTAAGTGGGGAAAGATGGTAAAGAAGTCAGGTACATCTTTATAAACGATTATCCTCGGCGGTGAAAGACCGAAGATGTCTCTACCCTTTTCTCTTCGCATCTGACGTGTACTTTTATTCTCGTCCCACGAGAGCTTGCGTTATGCAGACGCACTTGTCCGACACCCTATCACACTAAGTCCTGGAAAATGACCTATAGCTACATTATAGCAACCAGGGTATATTTTTAAAACGAAACACCGCTTCAGAAATAGAAAAAAGAAGGAGAGAGAGAGGGGGAGAGAGTAAAGTGATAGGGCATAGAGGGAGAGAGAGGCTATGATTAATGACGTCACGCTATTTCAGTACGCGGTGCGTGACCTCAAAACTAAGCTTACTAGTCTTTCGCAAGAATGTTCGACACCTATGGTAATAGATATGCGTACTGAGAAAGAAAATTTTTAGCAAACTGCTGTTAAGCCTCGTGTATCCAAATTATGATCTCAAGAAATACTGGTAAAAAAAATTTCACGGTTTTCCTATTAAACACAGTTGTCATACCTGGTCGGGTGCTCTTGCTATTCACCTCCAGGCTTTCGACAAAACCCAAAGAAGAATTTGCAACCTAATCGATCCTGATTCGGCAGCACGATTTCAGACACTTTCTCACCCACTTGATGTGTCTTCCCTCTGTTTTTTTCTACAAATATTTTCATAGTAACTGCTCTGAGGAACTTCTTACTTTGGTGCCCCGACCGCATGAACTTACTCGTGCAACTAGATTGGCACCACCCTTTTACCGTCAAAATAGTTAAATGTAAAACCACTTCTACTCAAACAGTTTCTTTTCTCGCACTTCCCGCCTGTGGAACTCCCTTCCTTTTTGTAGCTTCCTTGAAAGCTACAATCTCCAAAAGTTTAAATGCAACGTCAATTGCCATCTTATTCCTCCTTGAATCGCATTCATCTCTTATCGTTCTTCGACATCACCTGTGTCTTGTTCCATCTCGCCTTATATCCCTCTTATCCCTCTGTGCACTACTGTCTTGTTTGGGGTGAAATGATTAAAAAGAAAAAACAATTGAATTTTCTGATTTTTTTTTTTTTACAGTTCATCCAACATTCATTTTTTTCTTGTTGCAGTAATGTTCACCCTGTACAAGCCCCGGGAACCACTCGAAATAGTGTGTGACAGAGTAAGAAGTACACTTTATTCGGATATGTTTGTGGTGTAGCGGATATCGACTCGGAACGAGAAATTGAGGAGTCGAGTTCGAATTCCAGTTGAATTCCTTGCATTTACTTACGCGCATATACTCTTGGAAAAGGTATTAATCCATTTCTTCCCTCCAGTTATGGGTTAAATAACAGGACATATTGGGTTCTATAGCCTTGGCTAGCAATCGCAAAAATTAATGGCAATCTACTGCGTAATAATCTTTTACATAGTCAGTCATGTCTCTTTCGAGACATGATCGCCCAAGCGATATGGCAATTAACTGACTAGAAGATAGAAGGAGAAGTCAGGTACTGACTGGAGCGAAAGCCGTAGTATATTTGGGGTTGTGAGAATAACAATTTTTTGCGAGTGAATATTAAATTAACTATTTTTTAATAAAAATAATGAATTTACCAGACACAAGTCATACTATTTAACCCATAGCTGAGGTTGAGAAGAGATGAATTCATATCCTTCCCAAATTTATTTGTGCGTCAGTGCAACTCGGCTTTCTGATTTTGTTTTCATTCTGAGCCGCCATTACACCACCCACACGAATTTTCTGATGAATCATAATTCGTTAGTTAATGATTTAATAAGCTCATCATTAGTTCCACAGCTATAAACCACATATGAAAGTTACTCTATTGCCTTATTAAATATTTGAACCAAATATCAACAAAATTTTGCAATAGAAATTATAAATAAGAACGCAGTTCAATATTTAAAGTAACGGCTGCAAATGAAAAGATTAAAAATTGAGAAGGTTTTACATTTCACTGAAACAGACGACAAATTTGCGAATAATTCGGAATCAGTCAGTTAAGTGCCATACGTGATACACGCTTGGGCGATCATGTCTGGAAAGAGACATGACTGACTTGGCAGAAGATTATCCCGTAGTAGGTTACCATTGCTTTCTGTGGTAGACTGGTTGCCGACCAAGGCTATAGAACCCAATCTGTCCTGTCTGTCCTGCTATTTAACCCATAACTGGAAGGAAGAGACGGATTAATACCTTTCCCAAGGGTATTTGCGCGTAAGTGAATACAGTGGATTCAAGTGGAATTCGAACTCGGCTCCCCGGTTTCTCGTTCCGAGCCGATATCCACTGTACCACAACGCACATCTATCTTAAAAAAGAAATAAACGCATGTGCAGAGAAACTGAAACAGACAAGAATCGGATAAAACCAGAAAAATAAACATATTGAAAAAAAAAACAAAAACAATAAAACGAGCATAAAGGAGGTGGACGCCTTAGATTTAATTTCCAGCCTCTAAAAAGATAGATACCAAGATTTCAGAAAACCAAAAAACAACCCACTGTATTTCACTTGTTCTTCAATCATCAAGCCACCATTATCCACCCAACAGAAATAGAAACATTATGTGGATCAACTCAAAATATAATAAAAGTTTGCAAACCTCCGAAAACTATTTACGCTATACCCTTGGGAAAGGTATTGATCCGTTTCTTCCTTCCAGTTATGGGTTAAATAACAGGACAGATTGGGTTCTATAGCCTTGTCTGGCAACCAGTCTACCGCAGAAAGCAATGGCAACCTACTGCGGGATAATCTTCTGCCCAGTCAGTCATGTCTTGAAAGAGACATGATCGCCCAAGCGTGTTTCACGTATGGCACTTTAACTGACTGACTTTGTTCGGAGTATTGAACTGATTTCAAACATACGCACCGTAATGGGGGGCGCTAGAGGGTGTCGTCAGTGATGTCATCGCGGGGATCACTAGGGGGTTTCGGGTCTTTCAACATCATACCCCCCTCACCGCGCCGACCCGACCAGAGATGATCAGCCTCGATAAGCGCTTTCAGACACTGGAAAATTACATTTAGGCCCGGTACAAAACCCTGCAAATACTTCCGATTGGTGACAGTCAGAGCCACTTTTAATTTAGAGGCGAACCGCACATGAGCTCGTCCGAAACATTAATTTAGACGCAGAATTTCGGGGAATTTTAGCTAACAATTTGGAATCCAGGCACTTCCTCTTTTGATCCATAACTAAAATTACTGTCACATTTACGAACCCATGGCTCAGTGGATAAAAAGCGTTGGTTGATCGATCCAAAAAGTGACTTGACCCAAAGAGTTGTGAGTTCAATACTTGGTTTCAGCCAAGAAAACAAATATGGAGAATTATCAAGGCCGATAAAGTAAAACAGATATTTAGAAAAATCATGGAACGTGGAATTAGAACAATCTACTACCGTGGAATGAATAAAGGTTTCGGTTCGAAATTCCATATGAAATGATTTTTGATCGATACTCGTATTTAAGTAGATATTCTGTTTATAATCAAACAGTATATAAACATGTTACGGAAATTAACGAAGATTAACGAAACTGGTTATAAACAAACCGACAATTTGAAATGATTTGTTTGAACATTATTTTTGATCGATACTCGTATTTAAGTAGATATTCTGTTTATAATCAAACAGTATATAAACATGTTACGGAAATTAACGAAGATTAACGAAACTGGTTATAAACAAACCGACAATTTGAAATGATTTGTTTGAACATTATTTTTGATCGATACTCGTATTTAAGTAGATACTCTGTTTATAATCACACAGTATTATATACAAGACGTTAAAATTTCCCTCCTCTGACCCCATGCGCCGATGGCTTAGGGAGTAGAGGCTCCGACTGACAGCATAATCGGTCGAGTTTCGATCCCGGCCAGAAGCAAGTGGATATGTCTAACCACACTGATGAGCTGTGATACAGCGAAACGGGCTTGTATGTGGATGACTAATATATATATATATATACGAACCCTATTTTTCCGATATTGAGCATACTTACCCCAGAAATTTAGCACTTTCTTGGACAATATATATCAAAGATTGACTGGTGACCGAATTTATATTTTTAAGGAATGAAGAATATTTTTCACGATATTTATGACACAGGGCCATTATTTTGATTGGACCGCCAATCATATTGGGTTCTTGGGGGTTTCTCCCGTCTTCAAGACTATTTGTTATATAACCTGGTTTTCTGCAAACAACGATCATCTTCTCATCAACGAACACAAAAACATGGATATATAAAAATAATTTATATTTTCATTCGTAGGTGACGTCTGTGTGGAGGGATAGTCAGAGGGAATCACGCACATACGAGGGAGTTGTCTTTTCTTCTCCTCTCTTCTCTGGGTTCTTCCAGCGTTCTCCTCTCGGTCAGAAAAAACCCTATCTTATATAAGCTAAAATTTCCACTTATTTTTGCCTTCTCGAGTTTTCGCTTAATTGTGTTATCTAGGGTTAGATATACATGTCAATCATTTTCGCAGATTATTGCCTTTCATGTAATGACACTTATGTTTATATTTTCTTCTTTCGACATCGACCACACTTCTATCGGTCTTGCTTTTGATGCCAATCATATCTCTGTCGGGTCACAGAAATATATTACATTCTTCTTACACCCATTTGTCAAAATGTTCATCTATAAACATTTTAAGTGCGTCTCTCCTCCCCCACCTCACTCAACCAAGGCAATTGTACAAAAACATATACATATAACTTTTTTCTTTTTTTGTTTTTTAAAACTATCTGTTGCATCGTGGAATGAAGAGATACACAGAGAAATGTAGATAAACTACTTTATTAACAGTGTGGTACAACCAAGATGTATATACAATATTTACAGTCTCTCACAGTAGTTGGTGTTACTTCCCGAAGTCCGTGATAATGACAACCCCCGTGCTAAGCACATATTGTCTTTTATATATCCGAGCGACCGGATGTCACATGGTACGAGCCACAACACAACTCTATCAAAAATATGTTAATGTCATCCCTCTTTTTCTGCATAAGCACATAAATGAATCAATGATACAGGATAATAGACGAAAACAAAAGTAATACAAAATTACTAATATTAAAGGTGACACTCTCCTTTCTACTTCCTGCAATTGTGCGCATGTTTCTTCCTTAGTAATTCTATGCGAAAACACTTTTTCTAATGTAGACTCTAAGTTAGCCTCTTAAGTTAGGCAAAATAATGAATCAGGTAAGAATGCGATTTGCATAAAATTGTTTTCTTTTTCTTCGTTTTCTTTCATTTTTTTTTTTTTTTTTTTTTACAAATTCCACTGAGTATGTCGCCTATCTACACATTCTGAGATGCGTTGGGCATCCCGACGTGGTGTAATGGCTAGCGCTAGAACAATTACAACTGAGCAGTGAGACCGATCCTCACTAGGTGCTCTACAATTTGGGCTTTACGCTCATCTAAGCCACACTTAGGAAATCATCATTCCGAGACGAGTGATTACATAACTTCTAACCATAAAAAAAAATTATCTTGCGCGTATTTTTGTCAACTTCCAAAGTTTTCTGCAAGTCTTATACTCTAATCTTATCCAAAACTGACTTATAGCAACATTTTTGCCACGGCGATATACCCCGCCTTTTTAGTTGGACATTAACTCTGTTTTATTTTTTCGTTCCTTTTTGTTCACTTATCCTTTCTTTATCTTTTCATTTATTTATTCGTTCATTCGAACGCTAACTCAGTGGGACTCATATTGACCAACTATATGAAAGAAGAAAGTTTTGCTATGTTTGAATAGTTCGTTTGTTTTTTGTTTTTATGAACACACACATCAGAAGAAAGTTCTATAATGTTCAAAAGCTTTTCTCCGCATTGTATCATGCCAGTAGACATTTCTATGCACGACCATGCGATCGTAGGCGGTAACCGCGCCTCAGTTTACAAACTGACATGCGTGCCTCTGCTCGAGTTCAACGTCACATGTAATTTTCTGAATTTTAACCATACTATGATTGAACACAGAAATCTGCCATTATTTGCAGTTCATGTCATGAAAAGTCTGACATAGAAAAAAAGAAACGAAAAAAATTACTTAAGGGCCTGGTTGTATCTGTTGATGACGGGCATGCGGTTTGCTTGGAAGTCGTGTAACCTGCACTTCCAACTAACTTAATCTATAAAAATGGGCCCGTCACACATTTAATACTATTTAACAATGTTTTCCACACGAACTGCTACTTCCACATGCATTGTTACAAGAAAGATAATCTAACTCTTTATCGCAACTGTTCCTAATTTTTCTCACAGTTTTTTTCTCTAACATCTTATTTTGCAGCATCTCTGCCAGCGCATGTCTAACTTCCCTTCTTTACTGTAGTTCTTAGAGTACTCCAAATGACTAATTTTGAAGTCCAGGTAGAGGAACTCACACTTAGCTGCTTTCAACTTGGGAAAACTACTCAAGTCTGTGTCTATGTGCATTAAGTAATCTTCGACCATTTTCGAAATTTTAAAATATTCAGTAACTGGAAGAGGTCGAAAACATTTCTTTGCATTGCAACGACTTCATTTCCCCACTCTCAATTTCATTACCTTCGAAAACATTTCTTTCGCCAAATCTATTTCCCCTGCCCCACAAAACGCACGCGTTCTCTGCCAGTCGAACTACCCTGCTTAATGTTTTAAAAAGCCACATTTCTTAACTCCACAGTCAGACTATGCACGAAATTGATAAAAGTATGCTGTTCCATTGTTACGTGTTATAAGTTGTAACAAAAGGAAAAAAATGATTGACTAAAACACAGAACTAAATCACAGACAAATATTTAATTTACATAAAACACCAACTAAAATATATATACAAAATTAAAAATTGTTTGCATTCAAAACAGAAACATAGAGTTTACTACTGACAAGTGTCACAGATAAGTGTTACGAAGAGGAAGGAAGGTGAGTCAAGTCTCTTTACCCAGCTAAGCTGGCAAAGTAGTGTAAGTGCTATACTTTTTAGAAATCCTTAAATGTGTATATAAAAAATAATTATTAGTTTGGTCAATGAAAGAGTAAAAAAAAAACTATTTACCCATTTAGTTCCATGAGGTTCACTTTCAGGTTTTAATTTGTCGGCAATTTTTTGTAGAGATTCTTTCGACTGGATATACAAATCCTGAATCAGGCCAGAGTTGACAATGTCAGCAAATCCTTTTAATAACTAACTATTCCCTTCCTGAAACCTATTTTTATAGGGGCTGATGCCTAATTTGCATATTCCTCGAATCATTTCGAATTATCTAGATCTTTCTGGAATGATCCAGAAATTTTAAAGCGTTCTATTTCTAATTTCCCTATTTTTACAACGTTTTTATTAATCGTATCATCCCGAGCAAGGCGGTAACGCCACTGATGTGCAGGGGGCTACGTAATAGTGAAAAGATTGGAAAAGAGAAAGCCGGAAGCCACATCCTAAACAGGGAACAAGGGATGAGCCTCTTAACCTGTTCAATAGACGAGGGTGGAGTGTGAACCGGGCGATAGATAGATCTATCTACTCCAACTACTTCATGAATTAAAACTTTTTTGTAATAACAAGTAGGACTCAGTAGAATCTTTTACTATAGATTTTAACTTTTTCTGGACGTTATTAATATTTTCTTTTATATATAAATCCATCTTCGTAACATCCATCTTAAGGTTGTTTTCTAAACTAGCAACTTTTTTTATAATAAGCACAAGAACAGAGTACACGCAATGTAAAACAAACAGTCACTTGCCTTTCCTTTCGTTTAATACAACGATTGTCCAGCGTCCTCGCAGATAGCAACCAGGTTCGTTATCAATCTGTTAAAAAAAACAAAACAACAAGAACAACAACAAAAACAGCAATTCACTGTGCACGAATTTGTGCATGTTATATAATACCCCTGGTTCTCTAACGATAACGATCGTCTTGTCAGACAAACGATGAATACAAAACATATATATATATATATATAAACATATTAGACGCACATACGAAGGAGTTGTCGGGAGTCGGTAAATTTCTGAAGCTGTCTTCCCTCGACAAAACAACATGAAAAACCTAAGACACACACACAGACACGCTGTCTTTCTCTCTCTCTCTCTCTCTCTCTCACACGCACACACACACACACACACACACACACACACACACACACACCAAATTCAAATAGTATTCCCAAAGCAATAAAAAAACCGCAAGTTAGTGAAAAAATGTCTGACAGACGAGGAAGGCGCCAGAAGAAACTTAATGTGCGAGTGTTAAAAAAAAAACCCAACCCCGCACACAATTTCTCTGACCTGGTTGGTCAACACTTGATTTATCTATTTATACATGATACCTTGGCCATCAGAAAAGCAAACGGATCTCGATATGTGAAGTCACGAGTTTATTCGCTTGAAGAGAGTCAACTTTAGACTCGAAACACGTGTAGCGTCACAAATACCATTATGGACACTTAATGCATCATAAAGAAAGCATGTAAAATAAATAATAATAATAATAACAATAAATCTACATTTTAACAAAACGTTCACAGCTTCTCGCACTTTTTATTCTCTCTCTCTCTCTCTCTCTCTCTCTCTATATATATATATATATATATATATATATATATATATATATATATAGGAAGCTGACGATGGTTTGCCTGAAATTGGCCTATACAAAATATATACTATATAAAATTCTAACGCTTTACATTCGTTACCATATTTAAATTATCTATCTATCTATCTATCTATCTATCTATCTATCTATCTATCTATCTATTTTAGCCTTCTATCTATGATTTCTTGAATATTTCCTTACTGGCCATATTCAATCTGTTATTGCAGAAGAAGGAGCTATTAGCATAGAACTTACGGTTACAAAAAGCAATTTCATCAGTGAAATTATGAGACCTTGCTGCCAAACTAGTACTACGCTTAAATATAAAAAGTTGAGAAATCAAAGTGGAAAGTAATTTTGTTTCATACAAAATGTGGCACAAGGCCAAAAAAGTGGGCTATGAGGAAGGTTGGTCTTCATCTCTCTCATAATTAAACTTATCTAGCCACAATCATTGACTCAACCATACAACAGTATTTCTTACCTAAAACAAAATATTCTTACTGGCCATTCTTATTACAGTCGCCACAATACCTCAGATTCTCTTTGTAGTCCGAACTAGTCCATATTATTGCATAGCGTGCTGTCAAAATGTCACGACTGCATTCTGTCAACTAGTCATTAAACAATCGACTTATACGTATATGTCTGTGTCTTAAAAGATCTATGAACTTACTAGCAGTATAGCCTGGCGTTGCTCGGGTATAATGAAAGCTTTAAAACTAATCCATGGTCCTGGAGCTCAGACTCTTTAAACGTTGGCACGAAAGACTAAAAAGCAATAGTTGTTTCCAGTTAAAGTGAAACCATAGACTGAAAGAAAAATGAATGGATGTAAGTCAAATTTTGATTTCCTGGTATCGATATCAAATAAGTTTTTTTCGTCGTAAACTGAATTTTGAAGGCAAAAGTAAATGGTATGATGGCTGAGACTAAAAACTACAATTATACCTACTTAGAGCCAAACCCGAAGCAAAAACTAAAATAAAAGGGTTGAAAAAATACAGACATACAGGCAGATAAGCAGACACACACACAAACATCTTGACTTTCATATATATATATATAAATATATTATCGATTTTCTGTACTATTGTAAGAACTGCAACCTTGAAACTTCTGAATATCGTTCCTTATATCTTTGTCTATGAGTATCAAATTTGATTTAAATCGAACTACTACCCGATTTTTTCGATTATCGATTTTCGATATTTATCGGGGGTACCTCGACACAAAACCTAGCTAAGAACACTCGCAGACGCTTATAGTACAACTTTCAAGAAAATCGATTCAGCCGTTTCGGACTCTATAGGTAACGGACACACACACATAAAGACACACACACACAGACAAAGTTCCATTCATAAATAAGTTTAGATTAGATATAAACAGTAAACAAATCGACTTATGCACGAATATGCAATGTATAGTCTGCGTCGGACTTCGACATATTGGTTCCTTCGTAAAAGATCTAGTAATTTATATATATTAAACAAATCGACTTATACTCGAATATACACCGTATATGTCTGTGTCTTTTTTCGACTTCAAGATTACAATACCTGTATTTTTAAAAAAACAATAATTTTTTTTCTCCAAAGGTTAATAATTTATAACATAAATAAAATAATTTATGACACATCTATGTTGTGAGTGTATTAAAGTTCTTCTATTTGCCGTGTCCATTCTGGATGTGGGTTATCATAGCTCTCCGCAATTTCCTGTTCTTTATAGGTTTTAGAAAAGTTTGTATTTTTGCTGTCTCGCCTAAACCCTGTTCAGTCAACCATTTATACAGATTCGTTAGGTTGGTTATGTAGTGCTATCTGTCCCCTGTCCCTCTTACCTTCAATACATCCTGTGAGTGTCATATTTTCTAAGCCTCCTTTCCACATTATGTGCCCTAGAAATTTCAACTCTCCCTTTCTGAGGCTAAGTTTCTTCTTCTTCTTCTTCTTCTTCTTTGTGCCTTGTCCTTTTAGGACGTAGGCGATCATGGCCTTTCATGTCTCCCTACTCATGGTGGCTCTTAGAACGCTTTCACTTGTTACACCAAGCAACCCACTTTCTGCCATCCACCTGCTCAGGCACGTCAAGTATGTTACAAGCTGTCTCTCCTTCCCTCTGTCTGGCCTGTTAGTATCAAATTCTCCAAGCCTTCCTTCCTCATTTCATGTCCCAGGAACTTTAGCTGTCGCTCTCTGATGCTCAGTATTAATTTCCTTTTCGTTTCCATTCTTTCCAAAACCTCATCATTGATCACATTCTCAATCCATGATTTCCGCAGCACCCTTCTGTAGAACCACATTTCAATTGCTTCAAGTTTTTCCTTCATCTTTAATCATATTGTCCAGCCTTTACTGCCATATTGAAGAACTGACATCCCATGGCAATCCAGTACTCTTCTTTGTGAAATTTCCCTGTCTCTTAATACTCTACTCAGCTTCTGGAATGCGTCCTTCGCCATGCCAATTCGTTTTCGGATATCTGTGTTGCAATTTTCGTCTTCTGTTAAAACAACTTCCCATGTATTTAAATTTTTGTACTTGATTGATTTTAGTATCCCCCACCTGTATTTGGCATTTTTGGCTGCCCTTTTTGCTCATGACAATCCATTCGATTTTCTTGGAGTTTGTTTAATTTTTTTTTTTTTTTTATCACTCTCTTCAGCTACCTTCTGTAGGAGGTCTTGTAGTTTCGTTTCCGTGTCTGCATTTAGGGTCCTCAGAATAGTCTCGTTGTACAAGTTGAATAGATCCGATGAAAAGACCCATCCTTGTCTTACGTACTTTTCTATTTTGTATATCTGATGAATTCGTTTCCTGCTCGTTTCCTGCTCGGTTTGCTGCCAGTAAAGATTTTTGATTACTCTGATGTCTTTCCGAAATATGTCGAAGTTGCTGAGCATTTCTGTCAATTCTTTGTGGCGTATTTTGTCGATCGCCTTCGAATAATCGATAAATCATAGGTACACGTAAGCATCTTTAAAATAAAAAGAATATTTTGATCGAGAAATAGAAAGATTCAAAATTGTTCTTCAAGTAAAAGAAAAAAAATGATGTTTAGAGAAAAGAATCGTGTTTAATCAAAACGCTCCAGAGAATCCCTCTCGCACAGAACAGAATAGCAAGTAGTACCGTATTTTCCGGCTTACAAGACACCGCGGCATGGAAGACGCACCCTAATATTTGAAAGAAAAGTGGTTCTCATACAACAACACATTCACCGTACGTCCCTCACATACTGGTGCCACGTTTCCATTAATCACTCGTTCGATTTTATTTGTATGGCACTGGTGATTAGTAGATATATTATACATGTTTCATTGCCCAAGAATGGTTTGATTCTCATAAAAAATGAATTAAGAATTTGAAAAATATGCTTCCAAAAATATAAAACAATCAAAGAAATTTTATCTGTCCTAAAATCCCCAAAACTCGACACTGTTAGATTCCTGTCAGTCAGTTGAGTGCCATACCTGATACACGCTTTGGGTGATCATGTCTCGAATGAGACATGACTGACTGGGCAGAAGATTATCCCGCAGTATGTTGCCATTGCTTTTCTGCGGTAAACTGGTTACCAACCAAGGCTAGAGAACCCAGTCTATCCTATTTAACTCATAATTGGAGGGAGGAAACGGATTAATTCCTTTCCCAAGGGTATTTGTGCGTAAGTAAATGCAAGGAACTCAACTGGAATTCGAACTCGGCTCCCCTTTTTCTCGTTCCGAATCGATATCCACCGCACCACAACGCACATCCTGGATTCATGTAAAAGCTCTAAACTATTTTATGCAGAGTCATCACTGCAGTCAGTTATGTACAATAAATGATCCTCAATACTGTTCATGATAGATAGATAGATAGATAGATAGATAGATAGATAGATAGATAGATGGATAGATAGATAGATAGATCTATTATTTATAGATAGAAAGAAAGAAATGATAGATAGATAGATAGATAGAGAGAGAGAGAGAGAGAGAGATTGAAAGAAAGAAAGAAAGAAAGAAAGAAAAAGACTGGACTAGTGTTATAACTCACTACTGACGGTCATAATATTTTGTCTCGTTTGACTCCAAGTCTAACAAGAAATCTCATGGTGGCAACTGATATATTCGTATTTTTCAGAGTATTTTTAGGGAAAAAAAGCATGTTTTCTAAGCCGGGAAATACGGTAGTTCTTTCCGCTGCGTCTTGTGCTAGATATTTTTCTAAAAGAACTATTCCCGCATACCCGCAACAGAACCCATAGCTAGAAACAGAATCGAGCCTGAAAGAGTTACGTACGCAGGTGAATACTTGTGGCATTGAAGTAGATGTAAAGAATACAGACGTTCAGAAAGAAACACAAGTTTCGTGTCTTTCTCTTTATAAATTTAGCGCGCGACGCAGGCGTACTGAAGCTAATGCCGTCCTCTGGTTATAATTTCCGCTCGTCGCGTCGATCTGTCAAGTGACAGCGCAGGGCGACTAGTGTTTTTTACCATGTGAACGTTGATGTCTGCCTGTCTGTCTGTGTGTCCAAGACGTAGCGCCAGCTGTGCGGAACGGATACATAAATAATTGTTTCATTATTTGAGCCCCTTAAAGCTGAACAAGGACGTATTATTCAAAGAACTAACTGTCTCATATCCGAAGCAATATTTCTTAAGATGAGAATATAAATGCCTATATGATTGTCCTGATAGATAGATAGATAGATAGATAGATAGATAGATAGATAGATAGATAGATCTATTATTTATAGATAGAAAGAAAGAACGAAATGATAGATAGATAGATAGATAGATAGATAGATAGATCTATTATATTTAGATAGAAATAAATAAATGATAGATCTATTATTTATAGAAAGAAAGAAATTATATATATATATATATATATATATATAGATAGATAGATAGATCTATAGAAAGAAAAAATGATAGATAGATAGATCTATTATTTATAGAAAGAAAGAAATGATAGATAGATAGATAGATAGATAGATAGATAGAAAGAAATGATAGATCTATTATTTATAGAAAGAAAGAGATGATAGATAGATAGATAGATAGATAGATAGATAGATAGATAGATAGATAGATAGATAGATAGATAGATCTATTATTTATATATAGAAAGAAAGAAATGATAGATAGATAGATAGATAGATAGATAGATAGATAGATAGATAGATAGATAGATCTATTATTTATAGATAGAAAGAAAGAAATAATAGATCGGGATTTTGTTTTCTTTATTTTTGCATTATGTTCGTTGTGGTGCAGTAAATAACGTCTCGGAACGAGAAATCGGAAAGCCAAGTTCGATTTCCAGTCGAATTCGTTGCATTCACTGACGCGCAGATATGCGTGGGAAAGTTATTAATCCGTCTCTTCTACCTCCAATTACGGGTTAAATAGCAGAATAGACTGGGTTCTATAGCCTTGGTTGGCAACCAGTGTACCCCCAGAAAGTAATGGCAATCTGTTGCGGAAAAATCTTCTGTCTAGTCGACTATGTCTCTTTCAAGACTTGATCGCCCAAGCGTTTATCACGTATGGCATTTAACTGGCTGACTACTTTTCTCAGTCGAGTTCCAGTCCGTAGACGGAGCGTCGACTGAGTCGTTTTCTCCCAAAAGTGCCCGGCCAACAGTTTTCCGCTCGAGTGGTACTCTGAGTATTTATTAGAGCCCTTACCACGAAAGACCGGATGTGACACATGGTCGGTTTTAAAAGTGGGTTTGTAATGGACTGGGCAAATCAGGTAACAATATGTAGTGGACTAACCGTCGGGGTAGTAGTTTTAACAGTGAAAAGTTGGTTGGTTGTCCAAACCACTCAGTCAAGTGCCATACATGAAATACGGTTGGGTGATCATGTCTCGAAAGAGACATGACTGACTGGGCAGAAGATTATCCCACAGTAGGTTGCCATTGCTTTCTGCGGTAGTCTGGTTGCCAGCCAAGGCTATAGAACCCAATCTGTCCTGTTATTTAACCCATAACTGGAAGGAAGAAACGGATTAATGCCTTTCCCAAGGGTATTTGCGCGTAAGTGAATGCAATGAATTCAACTGGAATTCGAACTCGGTTTCCCGATTTCTCGTTCCGAGCCGATATCGAATGCACCACAACGCACATCCGACAGTCCAAACCACTACATTTATAAATAAAACAACTCAAAGCACAATGTAACGAAAATAACAACATTGTATTAAGCAAGGTTACAGGATTGATTAATTCGTGAATGCAAGATGTCGTGAAGAAAGTTCTTTCTTAGATATTAAAGAAATTGTCTCAATCATGCTATGAGAGTTCCTGAAAAAGGAAATAATATGTTTGTACTGAATAGTAGTGAATACAATTATACATGTATTGAAATATACTTATAAGATAGAGAGAAACATTTTATGTGGCTAATTGCTGAATGCAATTAGCATAGTATGTGAGTTGGAAAGGAACGAATGGCATCCGGACTGTATACTCCAAATAGAAGCTTCCAACTGGGTAAGCACGTGTGGAAATCAGTTTATATATTTCTTAATAAAGCGCGGGAAAAAAGAAAGTTTCACGTGCGGTCCTCACGTAAGAGTGTGTGGGTATATATGTATGAACGTGTGTGCACGACGATATGTATGTAGGTATGTACGTGCATGTAGAAGTGATTCTACAGGTCTTTCCGAACGCTTACGTTCAGCCAAAATTTCTCTCGACACGAGTCGGGCTCTTGTCTGCTTTTTCCACAGACGTGACTCTGCCCCTCAGCATAGCCTCATCTGTGTTACTCTCCGTCAGAGGTGTCTTGCCTAGTTCATTTGAGCTGTCGGGACGGTCTTATTTACTCCCAGACATCCCTAATTTAGATACTTTTTATTTTTTTTAATATTTCATTATTTTTTTTTTTAGTTTGAATTTGAGTTTTGTTTAACGGCACATCTACCTATGTTGATTATTTAATGCCAAAAAGATAGGGTCTTAAATATATGACTATAATAGTTGAAAACATGATCAAGGCTTTAGCTGGACATAAAGTGGGGGGTCAGTTTTATATTATTATGAAGTAATACGCTAATCCCCCACTAATTACTACTTAATAACATAATCCGTCTCTTTTCCTTCTAGCTATGAGTCAAATAACAGGAAAGATTGGGTTCTATAGCCTTGGCTGGTAACTAGTCTACCGCAGAAACAATGGCAACATACTGTGGCATAATCTTCTGGAGACATGATCGCCCAAATCGTGTATCACGTATGGCACTTAACTGACTGACTGAATATAATAGTTGAAAACATGATTAAGTCTTCTACTGGGCATAAAGTGGGTGATCAGTTTTATATTGAATTGTAGTAATAAACTGATCACCCACTAATTACTATTTAATAATATAAGTGAAATACTTAATATATGAGTGAAATAATAGGACAGCTTGGGTTCTATAGTTTAGGCTGGCAACCAATCTACTGCAGAAAGCAATGGCTACTGCGGGATAATCTTCTGCCCAATCAGTCATGTTTCTTTCGAGACATGATTACCCAAGCATGTATCACGTATGGCACGTAACTGACTGACTGACTATAATAGTTGAAAACATAATTAAGGCTTCTACTGGGCATAAAGTGGGGGAACAGTTTTATATTGTTATGAAGTAATAAACTGATCCCCCACTAATTACTACTTAATAATATAACACATCTTTTCCTCCTCTAGCTATGAGTCAAATAACAGGACAGATTAGGTTCTATAGTCTTGGTCGAGATCAGTCTACCGCAGAAAGCAATGGCAACTTACTGCGGGATAATCTTCTGCCTAGTCAGCCATGTCTCTTTGGAGACATGATCGCCCAAATCGTGTATCACGTATGGCACTTTACTGACTGACTGAATATAATAGTTGAAAACATGATTAAGCCTTCTACTGGGCATAAGGTGAGGGATCAATTTTATATTGTTATGAAGTAACAAACTGAACCCCACTAATTACTACTTAATAATATAATACATCTCTTCCTTCTCTACCTATGAGTGAAATAATAGGACAGATTGGGTTCTATAGCCTTGGATGGCAACCAGTTTACCAAAGAAGGTAATGGCAACCTAGTACGGGATAATCTTCTGCCCAGTCAGTCATGTCTCTTTCGAGACATGATCACCCAAATTGTGGATTACGTATGGCACTTAACTGATTGACTATAGTGAGAAGGGTGATTTAAACAGATTTTGATGAAAAATTTATTTATTTTTATTTTTTATCTTAGAAAACTGAAAATGTTTTCTCGTTTTGTATTAAAAAATATTACTGGTAATAATTTTCTTTCTTCAAAAATATATTATGGCAATAATTTTTTTTTCTTCAAGAATGTGTTATGGTGATAATTTTTTCCTCCAGAAAAGTATGGTTAGTAATATTTTTCCTTCAAAAATGTATATTTTTCTATAAAAGTCTATTTTTATGTATATATTTCTATAAAAGTGTATTTTTATACTTTCATGGTGTTTTGATCCCAGTTTGGGTATTAACTATTTGCCCATAGCTGGGACCCTAACAGGTGCTACCACTCTGGGTCAGGGTGGACCTGGGAACAACAATTCTTTTTAGCGTATTCTCCATGTGCTGGACTTTGTATTTCTTTTGCTTTGGGTCAACCCCTTATTTTTCTATGCATTTTGTTTTATGCTTATATACTTGTACGTTCAGCGAATTCTTTGCGTGTTGGTACAGCTCTGGCCAAAAGTTTTGCAACACCATAAAAAGTCCGAGTTATCTATAACAAAACAACTATTTTTGCTTTAGAATTTTAAACCTTTGTTGCATATTGGTTATAATTGTAACCAATATGTAACAAAGGTTAGATAAAGATTACAATTGCAACCAATATGTAACAAAGGTTAGAGAAAGGTAACAATTGTAACTAATATGCAACAAATGGTTAGCATAAAAATTTAGCATACATCATTATATTTTTTTTTTTACTTTTTTTTTATTTAAATTGTTTAAATTATTATTTTAACTTCGTTGCATATTGGTTCTAATTGTAACCAATATGCAACAAGGGGTTAAATTCAATACTTTATGTGCCTTCCTCTATTTTTAAGAACAAGTGTTATTCGCTTTGGCATAGACACAATTAGTGATTTTAAACGATTAGATCTAATAGAAGTCCAACATCTTTGTAGGACAGCTTCAAGTTCAATTCTTGTTGATGGAGCAGCTTTACACACCTTTGGTTCCAGGATGGACCATAAATTTTCGATGGAATTGAGATCAGGTGAATTACCAGGCCAATTTTGCAGAACTCTGAAGTTATTTTCCTCGAACCACTTCGTCACAGCTTTTGCTTTATGGCAATGTCCACCATCATGTTGAAAAACCACATCTCAATCAGGGTAGTGTTCTATAAAAAATTGTGGTCGTCTATTTTTGATATACCATTACTTGTTCATTGACGTACCTTTGGGTACAATCACTAATTCTCCGACGCCATGAAATCAGAAGCACACTCAAATATGAACAAGGTCCGGATGCTTGACTGTGGATACCACACAATCAGGGTGGAATCTTTCACCGACTCGTCTTCTGACACGAGTTGAAGCAGCTAAAAGGTGATTCATCAGAAAAAAATCACCTTTTTCCAGTCTTCTACAGTCCAACTTTTATGAATTCGACAGAAATTTAGTCGATCTTTTATATTTTTTCGTATCAAAAGTGGTTTTCTTGCAGGCCTTTTTGACATCAATCAACAAACGCCGCCGTACTGTGCAATCTGAAGCTTCCACACCACCGCTGGGCTATTACTTCAATAACTGCTGACTACTGGCCTGTCGATCAGACAAACTAAGTCGCACCAGTCGTCGGTCATATCGCTCTGTAGACACTTTTGGACGACCACTTCGAACCCCAACTTCAATTTTTCAAGTTTTCTTCCACTTCTGGATTATTCTTTTGAGCGTTGATGCATGGACCTGCTCCTGTTTGACAATCTGACGACAGCTAAGACCGGTTATGTGTAAAGCAACAATTGCAGATCGTTTGGATTCGGAACAATGACCTTTTCCCATTTGGATCACAATTAGATGTATAGAATGAATAATGTGATTAAAAAAAAAAAGAATTACTGTCCAATCTTTTCTCTCCGCTTCACTTTTCACTTCACTCTGTCTGCCGAATATGCGGTTCAAAAAGAAAATACGATCCAACCTCTACGTTCTTCTTTTTTCTTCTCCCCAGAAAAATAATATTCCTTTTCATTTCATAGAGTCGAGAACTCGCCCATGCAAATCACTTAAAATTTGCATAAGCAAATTAAACATATCCTATTTAATTGGTTATTCATGGTTTCACTCACTTTCGGTATTCAAAAATATCTGAAACTATAATTTTACATAGTACTGCAAAACTTTTGGCCAGAGCTATATATATATATATATTATTTTTTTATTTTTAATCATTTCACCCCAAGCAAGGCATTCTACTACCACTATTGCGCATGGGGCTACATAGGGGAAGGTAAAGAGAAAGAATGGTTAGACATAGGGAATGTCAGGAGGAAGGTGACAGATGAGTAAGGATACCGAGGATGAGGGTTGGGCAGATGGGAAGAGTGTTTGATAGAATGGGAGCAGGTTAGTGTGTTAGGAGGTGTCTATTGACCTTACATTTAAACTCCTGGAGATTGTAGCCGTCGGGGAAGCAATCGTGTGGAAGGGAATTCCACAGTCGGGAAGTGCGAGGAAAGAAACTGTTGGAGTAGAAGTTATATATATATATATATATATAAGGCAAGATGTGTCTGTCTATCTTTCGGTCTGTATGTCCTTTATACACCAAACTTGGCCAGAGCTGTACGTAAAAGATATGCAGAACTTGCATAGTTTTTTTTTCATTTCTTGAGGACAAACAGTAAACCTTTTCTTTAACTGATTCCAATCTTTTTGTGTTCCCATGTTTTCCTTTCCCCATAAAAATCATTTTTCCATTTCATAACCTCATTACGTCGTCTTCTCAAATTTCTGTTCCATTTTTATATATCCTGAAAAACACTTATCATGCAAAAAGTTAATGCAAAAAAAAAAAAAAAAAAAAGAAAGCACTGTAACAATGAAAGTTGATTGTTTTACTTGCAAGTTTCAGGCCACTTTGTAATGCTATCCGCTACCCCAAGATAATGCGATCCGTTTATTAGACTTATAAAATCTATGTCCAGTTTTGACCACGGAGTATTTGACTTTGGCCAAGTTTGTAATTTCGTGATAGGTGATTTTGCTGCCAGAGCACACCTCTGCAGGATTTTACTACGTTTTCAATGTCTTGATTGATTTTGGTCTAGTATTCTTCTTCTATGTGCCTTGTCCCTTCAGGACGTAGGCGATAATGGCCTTCCACTTCTCCCTATCCCTGGTGGCTCTGAGCACGCCTTCTCCTGTTACACCATGCAATCCTCGTTCTGTCATCCACCTGATTAGGTCCTTCAAATATGTTATCCTTTGCTTTCCCCTGTTTCTCTTTCCCTCTATCTGGCCTGTTAGTATCAGATTCTCCAAGCCCTTCTTCCTCATTGCGTGTTCTAGGAACTTCAGCTGTCTCTTCCTGATGCTCAGTATTAATTTCCTTTTTGTTTCCATCATTTCCAAGATCTCATCATTGCTCACATGCTTGATCCATGATATTCGCAGCATCCTTCTGTAGAACCACATTTCAGTTGCTTCAAGTTTTTCCTTCATCTTTGATGATATTGTCCAGCATTCACTGCCATATTGAAGAACTGACAACACATAGCATCCAGTACTCTCTTCTTTGTTTCTAGCAAAATTGTCATGTTTCTTAATACTTTACTCAACTTCTGGAATGCTTCCTTCGCCATGCCAATTCGCCTTTGGATATCTGTGTCGAACTTTTCATCTCCTGTTAAAACACTTTCTAGGTATTTAAATTTTTGTACCTGCTTGATTCTAGTATCCTCTACCTGTACTTTTGCATTTTGGGTTGCTCTTTTTGTTGATGACTATGCATTCAGTTTTCTTGCAGTTTATTTGTAGTCCTTTTTTGTCACTCTCTTCAGCTACCTTCTGTAGGAGGTCTTGTAGTTTTCTTTCCGCGTTTGCAATCAGCACTGTATCATCTGCATACCTTATGTTGTTCAAATTGTGGCCTCTGCCAACAAATCCTGGCATAGCATCTAGAGTCCTCAAAATATTCTCGCTGTACAAGTTGAACAGATCCGGTGAAAAGACATATCCTTGTCTTACGCCCCTTTCTATCTTTGTAAATCTGCTGAAATCGTTACCCGTCCGTATGCAGGCAGTTTGCTGCCAGTAGAGATTCTTGATTACTTTGATGTCTTCTCCAAAAATGTGCAACTCCATCAATTCTTTGTGGCGTATTTTGTCGAATTCCTTTGCATAATCAATAAAACATAGGTACAAGTCCTTCTTCATTTATATTGCCCTTTCCGGAGATCACCCTCATCATAAATATGGCGTTCCTTGTTCCGGTGTCTTTGACGAACCCGCACTGTTCTTGTCCTATCTCTGGCCTGAAAGAGCATCTTAATCATAAATATGGCGTTAGAGTAACTAGCATTTTGCGTATTACATTGCATAACATATTTTTAATTTTTGTTTCACTTAAATGCTGCAATAACAGTATCCTCAAACGGATCAGTTTTTTTTTGTTTTGTTTTTTTTATCAATCTTGATAAACTATAGCAGATGTGCGTTGTGGCGCAGTGGATATCGGCTCGGAACGAGAAATCGGGAAACCGAGTTCGAATTCCAGTTGAATTCACTGCATTCACTTACGCGCAAATACCCTTGGGAAAGGTATTAATCCGTCTCTTCCCTCCAGTTATGGGTTAAATAATAGGACAGATTTGGTCGGCAACCAGTCTACCGCAGTAAGCAATGGCAACCTACTGAGGGATAATCTTCTGCCCAGTCAGTCATGTCTCTTTCAAGACATGATCGCCCAAAGCGTGTATCGCGCATGGCACTTAACTGACTGACTGATAAACTATCTCAGTGAGTTTGGACCTGTACTTGTGTATTTTTCAAAAACATTTTAACATGGTCGATATCTTGTTTCTTACAGTTAGTCAGTTAAGTCCCATACGTGGTACACGCTTTGGGTGATCATGTCTCGAAAGAGATGACTGACTGGGCAGAAGATTTTTCCGCAATAGGTTGCCATTACTTTCTGCGGTAGACTGGTTGCCAACCAAGACTAGAGAACCCAATCTGTCCTATTATTTAACCTATAACTGGGTGGAATAGACGGATTAATGCCTTTTCCAAGGAATTCAACTGGGATTCGAACTCGGCTACCCGATTTGTCGTTCCCAATCGATATCCACTGCACCATAGCGCACATCAGATTAGTCGACGAATAATCGCCCATGTAAATAAAAATAAAAAGGTCAAAGTCATTTAGGACCAAATAAGCCACTGTGCGGTCAAATAAGTGAATGATAAAGGATGCCGAAAAAATCTCGGCCCGACCAAATTTTCAAATTCTGAACAAAATTTATTTATTCCTATTTAGGTATGGTATTTTCACCTGCTCCTCTTCGATACTCGGGCGGAGCCTTAGTCATCGACTGGTTGCCAGCCAAGGCGATAGAACCCAATCTGTCCTGTTATTTAACCCATAACTGGAGGGAAGAGACTGGTTAATACTTTTCCCAATGTTTTTTGCGCTTAAGTGAATGCAACGAATTCAACTGGAATTTGAACTTGAACTTTGATTTCCTGGTATCGATATCAAATAAGTTTTTTCGTTGTAAATTGAATTTTGAAGGCTAAATAAGTCCTCTGAGTAAATGGCATCATGACTGAGACTAAGAACTAAAATTATACCTACTTAGCGCCAAACCCGAAGCAAAAACTAAAGTAAAAGGGTTGAAAAAATACAAACATACAGGCAGATAAACAGACACACACACAAACATCTTGCCTTTTATATATATATATATATATATATATATATATATATATATATATATATATATAATCTATTTTCTGCACTATTGTAAGAACTGCAACTTTGAAACTTCTGAATATCGTTTCTTATGTCTTTGTCTATGAGTGTATCAAATTTGATTAAAATCGGACCACTCCTTGTATAACCCGATTTTTTCGATTATCGATTTTCGATATTTATTGGGGGTACCTCGATATAAAACCTAGCTAAGAACACTCGCAGACGCTTATAGTACTGTGTAAATTTTTTGGAAAATCGGTTCAACCGTTTCGGAGTCTATAGGTAACGGAAACGCACACACACACACACACACACACACACACACACACACACACACAGACGAAGTTCCATTTATAAATAAGTTTAGACAAATGAGATTTGGTGTGCACTAAAACACGGAAGTAAAATAGTTCAAAGTAAAACTAAACGATATTAATAAACGTGATGAAAATATAATTTTCAGTTTTAAGAAAGAAAAAATAAATGAAACGTAAAAATAAAATCTTTCAAATTAAAGTTTGGCTTACAAAAGAAACACAAACAAATTCGTTGAAATAAACGTGAAAAATCACATGCAAATTAAGAACTAAGCTAAAAAAGAAAATTAGTTGACAGAAAAAAAGAAAGCAAAAAACTTAAATTTAAAAAATGGAGTAAAACCGAAAGAAACAAAAATAAGTAAAACTTGCATAAAAATTCGACACAAGTCTTTCGCAAGAATAAACCTCGACGGACCGACTAATTTCAAAACGTCTGTGAAAGACTAAAAAACAAATAAAAATCCCGGGCAAAATTGATAAAGAGTCGCTCGATAGCTGTTGTTCGTGTGTCTTTGAGTTCTTTATTCAAGGCATGTTGCGTAAATCATTTGTGTTACCTGGGGTGGCTTATTTATTCATCAATAGATAGATAGATAGATAGATAGATAGATAGATAGATAGATAATGAACAGACATAATAGATAGATAGATAGATAGATAGATAGATAGATAGATAGAGAAAGACATAGATAAATAAATAGATAGATAGATATTGAACAGACATAATAGATAGATAGATAGATAGATAGATAGATAGATAGATAGATATGATAGATAGATAATGAACAGACATAGATAAATAAATAGATAGATAGATATTGAACAGACATAATAGATAGATAGATAGATAGATAGATAGATAGATAGATAGATAGATAGATAGATAATGAACAGACATAAAAGATAGATAGATAGATAATGAACAGACATAAAAGATAGATAGATAGATAGATAATGAACAGACATAAAAGATAGATAGATACATAGATAATGAACAGACATAGATAGATAGATAGATAGATAGATAATGAACAGACATAAAAGATAGATAGATACATAGATAGATAGACAGACAGACAGACAGACAGACAGACAGACAGACAGACACTCCTGATCAAAATTTAAAGACCACTTAAAAATCTTTAAAGAGAATTTTTTTTTTACAGATAGATTTTAAACTCCTCCCACTTAAGGTTACCAATACTACAATCTAAAAGGTTATGGAAACAAAAAGCTACATTCCAAACATTTTATTTAGAAATTTACATTTTTTATAAAATGAGGCAATTTACACATGATCAAAAGACCAGGGGTATAAATTGTTAGATCTATGGCAATTCCAATGTTTTTAGTTCAGTTAGAGGTTAGCAATCAATGCGTAAAGGTGTTACCATGCCTAAAGCAAGCAAACTTACCAAAGTTGAGCGTTCTCGAATTCTAGAATTCCATAAGCAAGATTTGTCACAGCGGGTGATCGCAGCTCAGGTAAATCGCAGTAAAACTGTGATTTGCAACTTTCTAAAGAACAGTGAGAATTATGGAAAAGCAAAATTCTCTGGTAGGCCCCCAAAAATTTCTCCGGCATTGAGTAGGAGAATAAGACGGGTTGTTATGAAAGACGGGGGACTTTCTTCTAGTCAAATTAGGGCAGTGACAGATGCTGATTGCAGTCCCGTAACCATCAGACGACTCTTAAGACAAAAAGGCATGGTAAATAAAAAGTGTAAACAAATTTCTCGGCTGCTTCCACGTCACAAGTTGGACCGCTTAAAGTTTGGTCGTGAATACCAAACATGGGACGTTGAGGAGTGCAAGAAAGTCCTTGACCTTTCTACAAGAAAATGGGGTCCATCTCTTGGGACATCCTGCATGCTCACCGGACTTGAACCCAATTGAAAATGTTTGGGGATGGATGACAAGAGATGTTTATCGAAATGGCAAACAATATTCAACAAAAAATGAACTTTGTGAAGCCATCTTCAGAAGCTGGAGCAACATCCCCCGCACCTTAATGGAAACGCTTATTTCTAGCATGCCCGACAGAATTTTTGAAGTCATCAAAAGCAGTGGAGGTAGACTTCATTATTAAATTTGGTTGTTAAATATTTTCATACACTTTTTGTACAATTTCGTAGAATTTTTGTCTCTGGTCTTATAATTTTGATCATGTGTAAATCGCCTCATTTTATAAAAATGTAAATTTCTAAATAAAATGTTTGGAATGTAGCTTTTTGTTTCCATAACCTTTTAGATTGTAGTATTGGTAACCTTAAGTGGGAGGAGTTTAAAATCTATCTGTAAAAAAAAAATTCTTTTTAAAGATTTTTAAGTGATCTTAGATTTTTGATCGGGAGTGTAGATAGATAGATAGATAGATAGATAGATAGATAGATAGATAGATAGATAGATAGATAATAAGAAAGACATAGATAGATAGATAGATAGATAGATAGATAGATAGATAGATAGATAGATAGATAGATAATGAAAGATATATATATATATATATATATATATAGATAGATAGATAGATAGATAGATAGATAATGAAAGACATAGATAGATAATGAAAGACAGATAGATAGATAGATAGATAGATAGATAGATAGATAGATAATAAACAGACATAGATAGATAGATAGATAGATAGATAGATAGATAGATAGATAACGAAAAACATAGATAGATAGATAGATAGATAGATAGATAGATAGATAGATAGATAATGAATAGACATAAGAGATAGATAGATAGATAGATAGATAATGAATAGACATAAGAGATAGATAGATAGATAGATAGATAGATAATGAAAGACACACACACACACATATATATATATAGATAGATATATAGATAGATAGATAGATAGATAGATAATGAAAGACATAGATAGATAATGAAAGACAGACAGACAGACAGACAGATAGATAGATAGATAGATAGATAGATAGATAGATAGATAGATAATAAACAGACATAGATAGATAGATAATGAAAGACATAGATAGATAGATAGATAGATAGATAGATAGATAGATAGATAGATAGATAATGAAAGACATAGATAGATAGATAGATAGATAGATAATGAATAGACATAAGAGATAGATAGATAGATAGATAGATAGATAGATAGATAGATAGATAGATAGATAGATAGATAGATATGAAGTTACTGAGATTGATCGCAAAGTGTTACGCTGTCGCTGGACAAATATTAGCCAGATTTGAAACTTACAAGTGTCCGTGTCCATTATATATCACAGCTACCATGTATGAGATTGATTTCTACGTTTTATGAAACCTTCGCAGATTATTTAAAGCTAGAAAATATTTTTTGAATCTAAGTATCTATTTTTGGAACTAATAATTTTGTGATGCGTCTTAATAATTAACCCATACCTGGGGGAGAAATTGTAGATTCATAACCTTCTCAAGGGTATTTACATGTAAGTGAATATAGCGATGCCAACGTGAATTGGAACTCACTTCTCCGATTAAGAATTCCGTGCCATTATCCATTACACCAACCGCACATCTAAACATACATCATGTCACATTCTTAAGCGGTACTCCATCTTGGCACTGAGCAGGTTCTACGTTGCTTAACTTCGGTGGAACCGTAATCAGAGAGAGAGAGAGAGAGAGAGAGAGAGAGAGAGAGAGAGAGATTTTATTTTATTTTCTACTCTTAACAGTGACAATAATCTATATTCTCCTTCAGGTGCCCCCCCCCCCAACACTTGTTTTTACTATCACTCCCCCCCTTCATACTATCCTTAATTCCTATTTGGCACCCCGCATCATCTTCTATACCAAGCGGAACCCTATTAGCCACACGTCTACAAACTATTTAACACATTTCTATATTAATTTCAGCATCTCTAAATACATATCAAAAGTCTCACACGAGATGTGACAGCAATCTAAACTTATTTATAAATAGAACTTTGTTTGTGTGTGTGTGTATGTGTGTGCGTGTGTCTGTGTGTGTGTGTCCGTTACCTATAGACTCCGAAATGGCTGAACCGATTTTCTTGAAAATTTACACAGTTGTACTATAAGCGTCTGCGAGTGTTCTTAGCTAGGTTTTGTGTCGAGGTACCAACGATAAATATCGAAAATCGATAATCGAAAAAATCGGGTTATAGAAGGAGTGGTCCGATCTTAACCAAATTCGATACACTCATAGACAAATACACAAGAAAAGATACTCAGAAGTTTCAAGGTTGCAGTTTTTACAATAGTACAGAAAATTTGATATCGATACCAGGAAATCAAAATTTGACTTACATCCATTTATTTTTCTTTCAGTCTACGGTTTCGCTTTAACTGGAAACAACTATTGCTTTTTAGTCTTTCGTGCCAACGTCCAAAGAGTCTGAGCTCCAGGACCATGGATTAGTTTTAAAGCTTCATTACACCCGAGCAACGCCGGGCTATACTGCTAGTATTTTATAAATAAAACTACTATATTTATGGGACAAGAGTGATTAATATCGAAGATCTTTCAGAAATCTAATCTAATTTGGAGAAGTTTAGTCATATTTGGATCAGAACGCCCATATATGTATGATTTTTAAAGGATATCTTGCTATATATAGTGTGTCTGTTTTATTTTTTTGTTATTAACTTTTATTGAACAAAAATAAATTACAGTAGCTTAAAAAATTTATAAGTATTGTTACATCAAAACAACATTATCTGTAATGGTGATTTTCTAAGCGTAGCTTAGATCTGGCACAAGGCCGAAAATATGGAGCATTCCGTGAGGAACGAGTTCACTGTTTAGTCGCAGGTGATTTAGGGAGACAATCTTACTAAACATTGAGACACGTTTTGGTGCCCATACACCCCACAAGAAAAGTCTGGTGCTGTTAGGTTATCATGAACGAGAACATTGCTGGCAAATCAATACTTTTTTTTAATCATATCGCCCCAAGCAAAGCAGTTTACTGCCACTGGTGTGCAGGGGGTTAAATAGGAAGAAAGTTAAGGGAAAACGTGACAGGTTATAGAGGGTGTCAGGAAGTAGGTAAGAGAAGGATGAGAATACTGATGAGAGTGGAGTGGATGAAGAAAGGAGCATGAGAGAGAGGATGTAAGTTAGTGAGATAGGAGATGACTATTGACTTTACATTTAAATTCTTGGAGATTGTAGCTGGTAGAGAAGCAAGTAAACGGAAGGGAATTCCACAGGCGGGAAGTGCGAGAAAAGAAACTGATGGAGTAGAATTTGCGTTTACATTTTATTGGTTTCACAATAAAAGGGTGGGACCTAGTTGCTAATCTTGTAGTTCGAGTAAATTCATATATGAGGTACCAGAGAGCTAAGTTCATCGGAGCAGAAGCCGTGAACGTATTCGTAGAAGAGACATAGAGAGGCCACATTGCGCCGGTGAGAAAGTGACTGTATCTGAGGTGCCAAGTCGGGATTGATCACATTACAGATTCTCCGGTGGATTTTGTCAAGAACACCTGCGTGGATAGCAGGAGCACCAGATATGGCAGCAGTATTCAATGCACGGGCGGATGGTTGATGTATGTGCAGGATTGTTTCAGACGGGAAAACCTTCCTGGCCTTACACAGAGAACTGACCTTCTTAACAGCGGATTAAGCTATGGATTCTATATAGTCATTCCACTTGAGATGTGTTGTGAGAGTTGACCCGAGAAGGCGCAGCATTTTGCTTTGAGTGAGACTAGATTGATCCATGCTAATGTGGGGTATGAGCGATTGTCTGTGATGGTTAATAGATAGCAGCTTTGTTTTGGAAGCATTAAAATTTACGAGCCATGTTTTACCCAAGACCGCCACGGAGTGGAGGTTCTTTTCAAGCTTAGCAGCGAGGTTTGCTTTGTCAGCCTCGGCAG
>JBBBDQ010001238.1:780000-830000 GCA_037127315.1 Ascarosepion bandense | reverse complement strand
ACACACATACACACACACACACACTCGCTACAATTAATGACAGCAGCAGCAGTCAGGAATGACCAATCCTTGAAAAGTACGGACACATTCGGACAGACACACGCTCCTCTGCCATTCTGAAGATAAGATTTTGATCTTGAAATATTAATGTATAATAAATAGATAATACCCAAAGACTTTTTACCTTCCTTTATTTTGCTAAACGCATTGTGTCACCCTTCAAGACCTAACCATACATAGTGTCATTTTATCATGATATAATGCAACAATTTTCTTCATGCGACCTAAATTTTGAACTACATAATTCAGTAATACAGAGTAATCCACAATGATATTGTTTAACTACCTCCAATCACTCACTCCTTAACTTTATGAATGAGCAT
Source organism: Ascarosepion bandense (assembly GCA_037127315.1). Classification (NCBI taxonomy): domain Eukaryota; kingdom Metazoa; phylum Mollusca; class Cephalopoda; order Sepiida; family Sepiidae; genus Ascarosepion; species Ascarosepion bandense. The sequence goes on along the minus strand of JBBBDQ010001238.1, from coordinate 829,617 downwards.
GAATGCATTTTATATTTTCTGAAAAAAATTATTTCCACCATTTTTAAATTATCACCTAAAAAAGAACAATAATGTTCAGAAAACGAAATTTTTTTGTGTAGTGATATAATGCTTTTATAAGCCATTGTAATAACATAATTACAATATATATATATATATATATATATATATATATATATATATATATATATATTAAACAGAAAAATTATTTTTAAACCCGTCTCGAAAACCCACCGATTATAAACGCGGAGGGGGAAAAATTGAAACAAAAAAAGAAACGAAATAAACACGTGAACATTAGTCAAAGTACAATTCCAAAGAAAAAAGAACCCGAGACGAGGAACCTAACACGTAAAGCGCTCAATACAATAGCAGAGCAAACAAATAAGTACGGATCTAACCTAGAGCCAACGGACCTACCTAGGTTTCACCTATATAGGCACCTAGGCGTGGTGCAATGGTTAGCAAGCTCGTCTCGTTAGAATCAATATAACTGAGTAGTGAGTTCGATCCTCACTAGGTACCCCCTACTTTCGGGCATGTGTCACGTCTAAGCTACGCTTAGAAAATCACCTTCCTCCAAGTTTGGGGGTTGGGCGCAGGGCTAATAACCCTGCCCTATAAAAAACAGTTTTTTTTTTGTTTTGTTTTTTTCATAAGCGTTTCACCCCGAGCAAGGCATGTCACTGCCACTACTGCGCAGGGGGCTACATAGAGTGGAGAAAGGATGATTAAATATAGGAAATGTCAGAGGGTGGGTGATGGGCGGGCAGGGATACCGAGAATGGTTAAATATAGGAAATGTCAGAGGGTGGGTGATAGGCGGGTAAGGATACCGAGAATGAGGGTTGGATAGATGAGAGTGTTCTGAGAATAATTGGGAGTTAGTGTGATAGGAGGTGTCTATTGACCCTACATTTAAACACCTGGAGATTGTTGCTGTCGGGAAAGCAGACTTGTGGAAGGGAGTTCCACAGGCGGGAAGCGCGAGAAAAGAAGCTGTTGGAGTAGAATTTCTTGTCGCATCTAAAAAAATAATCCATTAGCTGCAGTTTTGTTCAATTCTTATTTAAATACTTGATACATCCAGTCTGGTTTATATTACTACACTTTGCCCCAATATTCAATGTCTACACCCATAATTCTTTTAAAATATAATAACCTTCCACTTCATTACAACCATCTAATATGATAGCATTTTTTATTTTTAAGTTTAATTTCGATATTTTAAATGTCCTTATCAATATCCATTTCCTTATCAATATATAAGCGACCCAGTGAATGAATCGCATTTCACTGCCAGATAATAGTGTATTTAACACCTAAACTTAATAACTTTTCAGCTGAAGTATGCAATTATCATAACTATATATATATATATATATATATATATATATATATATATAGGATGATTATTTACGCTCTCACACCCTGGAAGAATGGTAGACTTTGAAAAACAGTAGCTACTCTAGCATCTACGCATCGTTCATTCAGCAATGAATTAGAACACTCTCAGCTACTGGGCGTGTGCATAATGATAATGTACACGCTAAAGTCTACCTTCTTCTACCGAGCGCCCATAGCTCAGAAGTAGAATCACCAACTGACTGACACCAATTCGGTCGTGTTTCAATCCTGGGTAAAAAGCAATCGGATGTCTAACCGTACTGATGAGCTGTGATACAGATCTGTCTGCGGAGGACTCTATATATATATATAGCTATATCGCTATATATATATATATATATATATATATCATGGCCGAAAGCAAGGGAATCCTAGCATTGATGACAACAAGATTAGACAGCTAAACATTGTGGAGCAGTTTGTTGAGAAATTTGAGAGTGAACTGAAAACCTCATAAAACGGGGACACTGCCACAAAGAAGTGGGCTACTTTACGGGACACCATGCATCACACTGCCTTGGTCACTTTTGGAAGAAAGACCTCGAAGGTACATGACTGATTTGAGTCAAAGTCAACCGACATGACTCGCGTCATTAAAGCCAAGAGCGCCGCTCTAGCGGAGTACAAGCGGTCACCCAAGAGAAACCTTCAGATCCTTCGGGCTGCCAGGAGCAAAGCTCAGCAGACTACCAGACACTTCGCCAACGAGTACGGGACAGAGCTCAGTGAAAAAATTCAGACAGCAACGATCACAGGGAATATCAGAGGAATGTATGATGGCATCAAGACAGCAATGGGACCAGTGCAAATCTCACCACTGGGGTAGTCATCACAGACAAATGACAACAGATGGAGAGATAGGTGGGACACTATTCCGACCTACACTCTCAACTGAATGTTGTGACGACTGCAGCTCTTGACGCCATTGAGTGCCGACCTGCCGAGGAAGAGCTTGACATTGAGCCGACGATAGGGGAGCTCAGCGAGACCATCAACAGCTTGGCAACAGGGAAAGCTCCAGGAAGTGATGGAATATTTCTTTTTAATCGTTTCACCCCATGCAAGGCGGTAATACCACTGATGCGCAGGGGGCTACATAAGAGTAAAAGATTAGATAGGAGAGTAAAGAGAAAAACCAACCAGTTACAAAGGAGCAAGAGAAGGATGGGTACACAGGTGTGAAGACAGTTGCGAAGGTAGAGATAAAAGAAAATATATGCAGGGTGATGTACAAAGAACTGGTGTCAAGTGGATAAAAGAGGGGCATTGACATTGCATTTAAATTCCCGGATGTTGTAGCCGTCAGAAAACCAAGAATATGGAAGGGAGTTCCACAGGCGGGAAGTGCGAGAAAAGAAGCTGATAGAGTAGAATTGTCGACTGCTGCATTTGGTTTATCTAATTGTGAATGACCCCCATGCACACGTACATACATGAATTTATACATAGACAAACTCATGTATCCAAGGGGGGCTTTAGCGTATTATATACAATGTAAACACACGCCAGTAGCCGAGAGTGCTCAAATTCATTACTGAATGAACGATACGTAAATGCGTGAGTGGCTACTGTTATTAAAATCTTTTATTTATGTGTGTGTGTGTGTCTGTCTTCCCCCGTTTCATCTTTGAATAACTTTATAATTCTTTAAACAGGAAGCTCAGTTTAATTTAGAATTTGAAATTCGTAATTTATGACATTACTTCGAAATATGTTTTTAAAATGAATTTTAATTTTGAAGTGAAATTAATAGTCAATTAGTAATACTGATTTCTATTTTAATCACACATTAGCACTAATAAATTGTTTTTAAGATATGTTGTCATGTTTTTTCAAATTAGCAATAACTCGTATTCTGATTGGTCATCACAGGCTACGTAACAATGTCTCCGCTATTGAGGGGGATTTTGTTAGTTTGAACTTTTTATAATTATTCATTTCGCAATCAACACCATTACTTGACAAGACACAAGAAGTGGTGATTTTCTAAGCGCAGTTTAGATGCAAACACCCAGTGAGGATCGAACTCACTACTCAATTGTAATGGTTCTAGCGAGACAAGCTTGCTAACCATTGCATCACCTCGAGAATAGCTACTTTGTGGCGATATTATAACATTCTTCTTCTTCTATGTGCCCTGTCCCTTCAGGACGTAGGCGATCATGGCTCTCCACGTCTCCCTATCCCTTGTGGCTCTTAGTATGTTTGCTCCTGTTACTCCTGGCAACCCCGTTCCATCATCCACCTGATCAGACCCTGCAAATTTGTTATCCGCTGCCTTCCTCTGTCTCTCCTTCCTTCTATCAGTCCAGTCAGTATCAGGTTCTCCAGGCTCTCCTTCCTCATTGCATGTCCCAGGAAATTCAGTTGTCTCTTCCTGATGCTCAGCATCAATTTCCTTTTTGTTGCCATTCTTTCTAACACTTCGTCGTTGCTTGTATGCTCAGTCCACGATATCCGTAGCATCCTTCTGTAGAACCACATTTCGGCCGCTTGTAGTTTTGTCCTCATTTTCGATGATATTGTCCAGCATTCACAGCCGTATTGAAGAACTGACATCACGTAGCAGTCTAGCACTCTTTTCTTCGTTTCTATTGAGATCTTCCAGTGTGTATTTTGCTCATCTTCTGGAACGCGTCCTTTGCCATACCAATTCGCCTTCGGATCTCCGTGTCGCACTTTCCATCTCCTGTTAGAACACTTCCTAGGTACTTAAATTCTTGGACTTGTTTGAGTCTGTTATCCCCCACCTGTATTTGGCATTTTGGGTTGTATTGTAAAAACATTATTTGTTCTACTCTATATTGAGTACTCTTTATGAATAATGTTTTTGGGTTTTTCTGTTTTCTTTGTTTTTGTTTTTTGATATCGGAATTTTATTTCTCTCATATCAACAGTATATATATATATTCCATTTGTAAACGAGTTATTACGCAACATGGATGGAAACGTTATAATTTTTTGGATTTTGTAATTTTAAAAATTGCGCGTTCAAAAATTCCCTGTCACGTGACCGTTCAAGAAACAAACACCGTTACGTGAGTGTTTAAAAAAAACGGTAAACGGTAAAATAAGTTATTGCAAATCGCCTGAAGATACCACTCATGGTAGAAACCTAGGTCGCATAATGACTCGTTTACAAATGGAAAATATTCAAAAGTTCTACAATATAACTGTATTGAAAACTTTTTAATACAAATGTGCACTGGTCTAATTTTATTATGACCAAAACTAAGTAATTAAACAATCAATCAACCAATATATATATATATATATATATATATATATATATATATATATATATAGCTCTGGCCAAAAGTTTTGCAAGACCATAAAAAATCTGAGTTATCGACAACAAAACACAACCATTTTTGCTTTAGCATTTCAAAATAATAATATATTTATTATATTAATAATAATATATTTATTATATTAATAAATATTTCAAAGTAAAAAAAAATATTTATTATGATGTATGTTAAATTTTGATGTTAAATTCAATACTTTATGTGCCTTCCTCTATTTTTAAGAACAAGTTTTATTTGCTTTGGCATAGACTCAATTAGTGAATTTAAACGATTAGATCTAATAGAAGTCCAACATCTTTGTAGGACAGCTTCAAGTTCAATTCTTGTTGATGGAGCAGCTTTACACACCTTTGGTTCCAGGATGGACCATAAATTTTCGATGGAATTGAGATCAGGTGAATTACCAGGCCAATTTTGCAGAACTCTGAATTTATTTTTCATGAACCACTTCGTCACAGCTTTTGCTTTATGACAATGTCCACCATCATGTTGAAACACCGCATCTCGATCAGGGTAGTGTTCTATCAAAGATTGTGGTCGTCTATTTTTGATAGTGTCCATATACCATTCCTTATTCTTTGACGTACCTTTGGGTACAATCACTAATTCTCCGACGCCATGAAATCAGAAGCACACCCAAATATGAACAAAGTCCGAATGCTTGACTGTGGATACCACACAATCAGGGTGGAATCTTTCACCGACTCGTCTTCTGACACGAGTTGAAGCAGCTAAAAGGTGATTCATCAGAAAAAATCACCTTTTTCCTATCTTCTACAGTCCAACTTTTATGAATTCGACAGAAATTTAGTCGATCTTTAATATTTTTTCGTATCAAAAGTGGTTTTCTTGCAGGCCTTTTTGACATCAATCAACAAACGCCGCCGTACTGTGCAATCTGAAGCTTCCACACCACCGCTGGGCTATTACTTCAATAACTGCTGACTACTGGCCTGTCGATCAGACAAACTAAGTCGCACCAGTCGTCGGTCATATCGCTCTGTAGACACTTTTGGACGACCACTTCGAACTCCATCTTCAATTTTTCTGGTTTTCTTCAACTTCTCGACTCTTCTTGTGACCGTTGATGCATAAACCTGCTCCTGTTTGACAATCTGACGACAGCTAAGACCGGCTTTGTATAAAGCAACTATTGCAGATTGTTTGAATTCGGAACAATGACCTTTTCCCATTGGATCACAATTAGATGTATAGAGTGAACAATGTGATTTAAAAAAAAAAAAGAATTACTGTCCAATCTCTTCTTTTCACTTAACTCTGTCTGCCGAATGTACGGTTTAAAAAGAAAATGCGGTTCAACCTCTACGCTCGTTTTCTTCTCACCAGAAAAAAATATTCCTTCTCATTTCAGAGAGTCGAGAACTTACCCATGCAAATTACTTCAAATTTGCATATGCGAATTAAACACATCCTATTTCTTGATTATTCATGGTTTCACTCACTTTCGGTATTCAAAATATCTTAAACTATATTTTTACATTGTGCTGCAAAGCTTTTGGCCATAGCTATATATATATATATATATATATATATATATATATATATATATATATATATAAAGGCAGGATGTTTCTGTGTGTGTCTGTCTATCTGTCTGTCTGTATGTCCTTTATACATATCCACAATTTATATCCAATTCTCACTAAACTTCACACAAATATTCTTTAGGCTTCTGGTCAAGTCAGGGGTGATTTATTTTTTCCGATTTCCCCCCGATATCGGAAATTGATACCCCGATATCCGATCAGGTCTGATCAAGATTAGGATTTCAGCCCTTCTATCGTGGTTCTTGCTGCAGAATTTTCTCTAACTTGATAAAATTATAATTTTTACTCTCAAACATTAGTAGATCTTCTCAAACGACTCATTTTTCCGATATCGGAAATCGATACCTCCGATATTCTCTCGAATCTGACCTAAAACCGATATTCAGCCATCAATATGGCTCATTTTCTCAAAGTTTACTCCCAATGGGTACGATAAGTTTTCATGGACTTACTTAGGTTAGTTTATCCTTGGATGGCTTATTTGACACTGATATTGGAAATCGATACCCCGATATTCTATCGGTTCTGATCGAAATCAGGTTTTCAGACATTTTATTTTGGTTTTTGCTTCGGGTTTTGCTCTAAGTAGGTATAATTGTAGGTCTTAGTCTCAGCCATGATATCATTTACTCAGAGGACTTATTTAGCCTTCAAAATTCAGTTTGCGAAGAAAAACTTATTTGACATCGATACCAGGAAATCAAAATTTGACTTACATTCATTCATTTTTCTTTCAGTCTACGGTTTCACTTTAACTGGAAACAACTATTGCTTTTTAGTCTTTCGTGCCAACGTCCAAAGAGTCTGAGCTTCCATGGATTAGTTTTAAAGCTTTCATTATACCCGAGCAACGCTGGGCTATACTGCTAGTATTTTCTTAGAGGAATATATATATATATATATATATATATTCCTCTAAGAAGATTGATATGAAATTTGTCTGAAGAAGTTCTTTCTCGGAACAAAATTTTTCACTGTCATTTATTTGCTTCCCAATTATTATGGACTCTCCCGTCGATTTCGACGTACGAGTGTCTAAATCAGTTAGACTGCCACACAAAGAATTGTTTTGAGTGGTGAAGACTTGTGTAGCACCAGCCACACTTTTTGGAACTGCTGATAACAAACAATCGGTGCAGATGTCCGCCGCAGATCGCATGAACAGCAGACCTCAGTTATTTAATCCATAACTGGAGGGAAGGGACGGATTAATTTTCCAAGGGTACCAGTGCGTAAGTGAATGCAGAATTTTCGACTGGAATTGGAAATCGGCTCACCGATTTTCCTTTCCGAGCCGACATCCACCGCACCACAACGCACAAAGCTTGCATCATCTGGTATTCGCAAGAGGTCACCCATCTAAGTACTGACCAGGCTCAATGTTGCTTAACTTCAGTGATCGAGCGAGAACCGGTGTATTCAACGTGATATGACCGTAAGCTCCACAATATATGTATGCATATCTTGCTCCATAATATATGTATGCAAATTTTGTGTACTGGCTTGCATGCTTGAGGTTTTCTAATATTCTGTGCGGGTATGTGAATGTGTGACTGCTGATTCATGTATTTGTGTCCGACGTATTTATATGCGTTCATATAATTTAACATGGAGATAGATGTATGTGTTCTAAAGTCTCTGTGTGTGCCGGCGTGCTCGTTTCATTGTCAGTATGCGAGTATCTGAAGTGCGCATGCGTGAGCTTGTTCGTGTTTCTGTGTATATGTGCACAATGGCGAAGACCTTTTTATATGGCTGTCAAGGATAACTGTTTGTTTATTTATTTATTTATTTTTTACTTCTCTCACTATCTCTCTCTCTCTCTCTCACTCTCTCACTCACTCACTCTCACTGTCTCACTCAGTCACTCTCTGTCTTTTTCACTCTTTTTATCTGACTCTCGATCTCTTCTCTTTGCCCTGTCGTCTTTCTTTTTTTCTCTATAACTTTCTCACACACTTTTCTCTCATTTTATTTCTTCTTTCACTGCATTTCTTTCTTTCTTTCTTTCTTTCTTTATTTCTTTCTTTCTTTCTTTCACTGCATTTCTTTCACTGCATTTCTTTCACTGCATTTCTTTCTTTCTTTCTTTCTTTCACTGCATTTCTTTCTTTCTTTCTTTCACTGTATTTCTTTCTTTCTTTCTTTCACTGCATTTCTTTCTTTCTTTTTTTCTTTCTTTCTTTCTTTCTTTCACTGCATTTCTTTCTTAGAATTAAACAGAAGCCCAAATTGGTTTTCTTGGCATCACTGTTATTGAACTGAGTTGAACTGTACGATTTGTCTAAAAATCGTTACGGCCATTAATTTTTAAAATCAATCAGAAACTCAACTGTCGATTTATGTATAACTAAGCGCTTAAAAAATTGTCTATACTTCTGAGATGAGGTAGCATTTACACCATTTACATTGTTCGGACTATTGTCCTCACCTTTACTGCCATGTTTACGACGTTTCGGCCGTTGTACGATTCAGTTATCTTCAGGTAATAATTCCAAACCGAACACTGGGGTATATCATTTTCATTTCATGTGCAATGCCACTTCTGATTATCCTCCTTTATCTTAACTCTTTAAGTTATTTGTTCACCACTACTGTAGCCTGGTATTGAACTCACAACTTTTTGGGTCAAGTCACTGGAATTAACCAACCTGTATATCCACTGGGCCATGAGTCCTTGAGGTCAATGGCTAGAGACACAAATGATGCTGAACGCTCAGGTTGCCTAAAATCGCCAATTGTCCCGGAAAACACCAAATAAATTCACAAACTCGTTTTGGCCAATCGTAAATAGAAGTTGCGTGAGATAGCAGACGAGTTGGACATATCAGAGGGCAGTGTACTTGTAATTTTGCATGAACATTTGTCAATGAGACAGCTGTGTTCCAGTGGGTGCCGCCTTTGCTCACAGTCGATCAAAAACAACAACACGTCGACGATTCATAGCGTTGTTTGCAACTGTTTCAACGCAACAAGAAAGAGTTTTTGCGTAAATATGTGACAATGGATGAAACATGGATCCATCACTTTACTCTGGAGTCAAATCGGCAGTCAGCTGAGTGGACAGCAGCAGGTGAAAGAGACCAAAGACACAAACATAAGCAGGCAAGGTTTTGGCTTCCGTATTTTGGGATGCGCAAGATATTTTGTTCATCGATTACCTTTAGAAAGGAAGAACCATCAATAGCGAATATTATATAGCATTATTGGAGCGTTTGAAGGAAGAAATCGCCAAAAAAAGGCCACAAATGAAGAAGAAAACGTGATCTTTCAATAAGACGACGTAGTGTGTCGCAAGCCGATCGCAACGATGGCAAAACTACATGAAATGCACTTCGAATTGCTTCTGCATCCATCCTATTCTCCAGATATGGCTCCCAGCAACTACTGGCTGTTGGTAGACCTCAAAAGAATGCTCCAGGGAAAGAGATTTAGCTCCAATGAAGAAGTTATATCGGAAAATGAAGCGTGTTTTGAGGCCAAAGACAAATCGATCTACAAAAAGGCATTGCATTGTTAGAGAAGCTTTGGAATCAGTGTATCTACCCCAGAAAGTGACTATGTTGATGAATAAAGTCGAATTTTGCCTAAAAGTTGTTGTTTTATTAATTATACCCGGGATTTATTGAGTGATGTTTTTGTCTTGATCTGAACGAGGCTATTTATGAACATGACTAGAGTCTCGGATATAAAGAACAAGCTTGAACTAGTTTGATACCATGAATGTCATCCATATGTAAGTCTTGATCAGGTTTGGCGCCATGAATTTTATTTATATATAAGTCTTGAACTTGGTTACTGCGTGATTAATTACCAAAACGGAGGTTGGGAATAATAGTATATCAAAAAGTACAAGACTCGCACGCTGCGTGAAGGACATACACTGCTGGTGAATTGTTAGTCAATATAATCACTCTAGATTTATCTACCTCCCCACGTAAGCGGAATGCGGCACAAGGCTGTCTGTAAAGTAAGATCCTAGGGCCGTTAAACTCGGACAAAAATATTCGGTTGACTCTGCACAAGGCCGGGTCAGGGCTACTGTCAAGTTTCCCTAGACAAGGCTCTACCTTTCGGCGGAGCACCGTCTGGGTTCCTGTCCGTAGACAGTGACGAAGACAGAAAGCAATGACTGCTAGTCAGTATAATCATTCTGTATTTACCACCTTCCCACTAGGTCGGATGCCTAAGGCAGATGTAACACAAGGATAATTAATGGGGAGATTCCGAGCCCTTAAGCTCAGTCAAAAATATCTCGTAGAACCTGCTTAATGCTAACTCGGCTCTTATCTATACACCTCAGACGAGAGTCTACTCTCCGGCGGAGCCTCGTCTGGATTCATCTCCACCCGAAGGCAGAGAATTGATCAAGAGAGAGTTTGGTTCAGTTTGATCACTCCATATTTACCACCCTCCCACCAAGACGTATGCGACACAAAGTCAATTCCAAGCCCTTTAGCTAAGCCAAAAATATTTTGTAGAACCAGCTTAAGGCTGAGTCGGGATCTTGTCTATTCACCTAAGACGAGATTCTAGCCTTCGGCTTAGCCCAATCTGAATCTCTCTCCGCTTAGAAGCAGAGAGTTGAACAAGAAGAGAGAGTTTGGATCGGTCTGACCACTCTCCACTACCCCAATAGTATCCACGTATTTAAGGGGATAGGAACATTTCAGTTCTGTATATAGGTAGGTATACAACAATATATAATGCATATTTGAGCAGCTACCTTTCATTTTTTTTTTTTCAAACATGTTTCGTGGAATATGATAAACAAAGACAATTCGATGAATTGAAGATATTATTGAGTTATGCAGTATTCTTAATTTTTTCCGTTCCTTTGGAGTAAGGGAGCATAAATATGTCCGTAGTGTCTATTGTCTGATCAAATTGCCATAAAAAGCATTTAGCCACCACAAGGAACAAGAACTCATAATAAAAATTCTAAGTGACAACTCAATCGTCTTTCATAAATCCCGTAACCTAAAAGTATAGTGTATGTTAAATTAATTCTTGATAATGCCTTGCTTAGGGGGACACGATTATATATATATATATATATATATATATATATATATATATATATATATATATATCCAAACTTATTTATAAATGGATCTTTGTCTCTGTGTGCGTGTGTGTGTGTGTGTGTGTGTGTGTGTGTGTGTGTGTGTGTGTGTGTGTGTGTGTGTGTGTTTCCGTTACCTATAGACTCCGAAATGGTTGAACCAATTTTCTTGAAAATTTACACAGTTGTACTATAAGCGTCCGCGAGTGTTCTTAGCTAGGTTTTGTGTCGAGGTACCCCCGATAAATATCGAAAATCGATAATCGAATAAATCGGGTTATAGAAGGAGCGGTCCGATTTTAATCAAATTTGATACACTCATAGACAAAGACATAAGAAACGATATTCAGAAGTTTCAAGGTTGCAGTTCTTACAATAGTGCAGAAAATCGATGATATATATATATATATATATATATATATATATATATATATATATATATATAAAAGGCAAGATGTTTGTGTGTGTGTCTGTTTATCTGCCTGTATGTCTGTATTTTTTTCAGCCCTTTTATTTTAGTTTTTGCTTCGGGTTTGGCTCTAAGTAGGTATAATTGTAGTTCTTAGTCTCAGCCATGATACCATTTAGTCAGAGGACTTATTTAGACTTCAAAATTCAGTTTACGACGAAAATAATTATTTGATATCGATACCAGGAAATCAAAATTAGACTTACATCCATTCATTTTTCTTTCAGTCTACGGTTTCACTTTAACTGGAAACAACTATGCTTCTTAGTCTTTCGTGCCAACGTCCAAAGAGTCTGAGCTCCAGGACCATGGATTAGTTTTAAAGCTTTCTTTACACCCGAGCAACGCTGGGCTATACTGCTAGTATAGCTATAGACTTTATATGGTGTGTGTTTATATGTATATGTTGTTAGTTATGAGCTTTCAAGTGTTTAACTATATTATGTACGAATGATTGAGTAACGAAATAGCAGCTTCGTAAAAATGGTAGGATGTTGCGGAAATAACTAGATAGATAGATAGATAGATAGATAGATAGATAGATAAGCTGAAATGGTCATGTATAATAAATATAATAACGAAAACAAAAAAATGTTTTGGTTTGCTGTTGTTTTGAAATATTCAGGTTAAGCGCTCGTATCAACAACATGGCTGATGAAATATTGATGACCCAAAATGGCTGACACTGATGGTAAACAATGAGTCAAGAATTAGGTCGGCATATTTTATTTTTGTTATAAATTTAAGCTCAGGGTTGGAGTTGGGTGAAATGTCAATAACACACGTTGAAGTTCTCACTGTCTAATATATATCAAGAGATATAGATATAAATATACATATTTTTTATAATCATGTCGCCCCAAGCAAGACATTTTACTGCCACTGTTGTGCAGTGGGTTACATAGAAGGAAAGTTATGAGAAAGAGTGACAGGTTATAGAGGGTGTCAGGAAGTAGGTAAAAGAAAGATGAGAATACTGATGAGAGTGGAGTGGACGGAGAAAAGAGCATGAAAGAAAGATGAATGTGGCCATAAAATGAGGGATTAGTTTATATATTGATTGTAATGTAGAATCGATCCCCCACTTTATATCCAAATTATAATAGTATAGAAATTGTTTTTTATCATATCGCCCCAAGCAAGGCATTTTAATGCCACTGTTGTGCAGTGGGTTACATAGAAAGTTATGAGAAAGAGTGATATGTTATAGGGGGTGTCAGGAAGTGGTTAAGAGAAGGATGAGAATACTGATGAGAGTGGAGTGGACGGAGAAAGGAGCATGAGAGAAAGGATGTAGGTTAGTGAGATAGAAGATGACTATTGACTTTACATTTAAATTCTTGGAGATTGTAGCTGTAGGGGAAGCAAGTAATTGGAAGGGAATTCCACAGGTGGGAAGTGCAAGAAAAGAAGCTGTTGGAATAGAATTTGCGTTTACAATTTATTGGTTTTAAAAAAAAGTAAAAGTAAAAAAAGAGGACCTTCTGTAAATAAGATTTTGGAATATTTTTATTGACCAAACTAAAAATTATTCTATATATACACATATTTGTGGATTTCCAGTAATAGCACTTACATTAATTTGCTAGCCTTAACGTGTTAAAAATACTTGACCCTCACCTTTCCTTCTCCCTCGTAAAATTTCGCTAGTAAACTCTGTTTTCTGCTTTGAATGCCACGATATATATATATATATTGTATATATTTTAATTTTGTGGTTTTAGTAAATTAAATATTTGTTTCTGATTTAGCTCTGAGTTTTCGTAAATCATTTTTTTTTTTTGTTACAACTTCCAACACGTCACACTTGGTAGAAGATTTTCCTTCAGTAGATTGCTATTTCTTTTTGCTATTCACCCAACAGCTGGAGGGAGAAGCGACGGATCCGTACCTTTCTCAATGCTATTTACGCTCAAGTGAAAGCAACGAACCTGACTGGAATTCGAACTCGGCTCTCCAATTTCGCATTTGTAGCCGATATCCATGACACTGCAACCTACACTCAGTCAGTTAAGTGCCAGACGTGATACACACTTGTGCGATCATGTCTAATTCGATTCCTGACTAGAGAAAGATTTTCCGGCAGTAGATTACCATTTCTTTTTGCGGCAGACTGGCTGTCAACCAAGGCTACAGAACCCAATAAGTCCTCCCATTTAACCCATACATAACCGGAAAAAGAAATCAGTCAGTCAGGTAAGTGCCATACGTGCTACACGCTTTGGGCGATCATGTCTCGAAAGAGACATGACTGACTAGGCAGAAGATTATCCCGCAGTAGGCTGCCATTACTTTCTATGGTAGATTGTTTTCCAGCCAAGGCTATAGAACCCAATCTGTCCTGTTATTTAACCCATAACTAGGGGGAAGAGACTAATTCATACCTTTCCCAAGGGCATTTGCGCGAAAGTGAATGCAATGAATTCAACTGGGATTCGAACTCGGTTTTCCGATTTTTCGTTCAGAACCGATCTTGTGACAAAAGAAAATAATAAAATAAACGAAAACTAATAGTAAATTAATTATAATGAAAATAATTCAAGTAATAAATCTCCAAATATGACTTGAGCTTTTTCTTCTTCTTCTTCTTCTTCTGTGTGCCATGTTGCTTCAGGACGTTCACGATCACGGTCCTTCACGATTTCCTGTCCTTTCTATCGCTTAATAATTTAATTCTTTTTATTTCCCTTAAACCTTGCTCGGTCATCCATTTACTTACGCTAGGTGGCTTATGCTTTATTTTCGTCTGTCTTTTTGTTTTTAACCTTCAATCTGTGCTGTGAGTATCAAATTTTATAAGCCCACTTTCCTCATAATGAAATTTCAACCATCTCTTCCTGACGTTAAGTACGAGGGTGATTCAATAAATAAGGTGAATTTTTCGGTATAAGGAATTTTTCGGTATAAGGAATTCTAATACAGATAGAAGCTTACTTACTTTTTCTTTACTTCTTTTTCAAAGGAATTTAATTTTTTTTTTTTTTTTTTGCAGATTGAAAAAAAAACCTTTGAGAGTTTTGGTGATTAACAAAGATGGCCGACCAAGAAGCATGCTCCAGGATTGAACAGAAGTCAGTTATCAAGTTTTTGGTTGCTGAAGTGTGCAAACCAGTTAAAATTCATAGGATATTGTCAACTGTGTATGGTGCCACATATTTCAGTCAAAAAATGTCTACAAGTGGGCTAAATTGTTTAAAGAAGAACGGAGCAGTGTTGAAGATGAAGACAGGCCTGGGAGGCCTACAAAAGTGAGGTCTCTTGAGGTGATCGAATCAGTCAATGATCTCATTCAGTCTGACAGAAGAGTGACAGTGGATGACATTGCAAGGACTTTGAGCCTATCTGTTGGGACAGCATACAAAATTGTCCATGATGACCTTGCCTATTCGAAGGCCTCACACAGCAGCCCAAACGGTGCAGACCATGAACGAGCTGTGCTGGGAACTACTCCCTCATCCCCCTAACAGCCCAGACCTTACTCCTTCAGACTTTCATCTGTTTGGTACCTTGAAAATGTTCACGAGTGGCATGAATTTTGAAAGAGGATGAAGTCAAAAATGCTGTGAGCGATTGGCTGAGACATCAGTCCAAAGATTTTTAGGCTGAGGGAATACGGAAGCTCGTGAACAGATGGGAAAAGTGTGTAACACTGTTGGGAGACTACGTTGAAAAATTAAAAAAGAAAGTAAGCTTATATCTGTATTAGAAATCCTTATACCGGAAAATTCACCTTATTTATTGAATGACCCTCGTATAAATATCCTTTTCGTTTCCATTTTCCCTAAAACTTGTGACGAAAAAGCAACAATAATAAGATAAAATAAAACTAGTAATAAAATAATTGTTGAGAAAATGCTTCATCAAAAAAATCTCCAAAAATGACTGATGACTGCCCTTACAAAACTTGTAATCTAAACTATTCTGCTGATACAAACTTAAAAGCATTTCTTAAACATGAAGTGAAAAACCGTATACGTCAGCTTAGAATAAAATTTATTAATTAAAATCAGTATCATTAGAAAACTATGCATTGTTGCTAACAATAAAGAATTCTGTTGATTCAAGTAGCAGAGAATTCTGGACTCGTAGACCCGTTGTAAGAGTTTTGTATTGTTGCTTAGTTGCTAAAGACCGTCATTTGCAGGAAATTATCGAGATACTTTAATAAATGGTAGTCGGTCGGAGTAAGGTCTGGAGAATAAATAAGCTGGCTAACGTATAGTGTCGTAGTCCAATTTGGTTACAGCAGGGTTGTTTACGAGAAAATACGGTCGAGCGTTGTTATGGAGAAGAATTGCTTCTTTTTCCATTGATTAATGCTGGACATTGCTGGCGCATTTTTCCGATTTCCTTGCAGCTGCGATGATTTCACCAGAATTCAAGAAGTTGCAGCAAAAGATTTATTTTATCGACAACCAAATAGTGGCCATCTTTGGGTGGTGCCTTGGTTTAGGGAAGTGTTTTGATGCTCTTCTTTGGCCCGGCTATAGCACAGAACTTTGTCGGTTGTTGTGTCTCTTTCTTTTTTTTTTTTCTTCTTTTAGGTGTCGTGACGGCCATGCAAGCGGTGTTGTGGCTCGCCTTTCGAAACAAAAAAATCGGCGAGCCTAGTTCGAATTCTAGCCAAACATATTGCATTCACTATCGTTTGGAAAGTCGAGAATCAACTTCTACTCCCCCCACACACACCAGCGTTGGTTTATATAGCTGTGCAGAATAGAATTTCAAGCCGTGTTTGGCAATCAGTCTAAGAGAAGGACAATGCTTAATTAAAAACCACCCTGGCTTAGCACATACTATGCAGAAATCGACAAGAGTATTGAGTTCAGTTCGACAACCTGGTTAATGTTTAATTATGTGTGTTACTTCAGGGCATAGATGTTCATGGCTCTCCACAATTACCTAATTTCTAGCTTAACAGCTTCTTCTATCGCACGTCGTGCCTGTTGAATTCTCTTCCACTTACTTGCTTCCCAGTTAACTTTGATCTTCCAAAATTTAAATGCAATGTCAATCTTTATCTCCTGTGTTCTTCATTAATCTTCTTTTATTGTTCTCTCTCCTTAAATACGTTTTCTTCTTCTCATATTATTGTAAGTCCTATGCTAACAGTTTCTTCTCTCGCTTGTGGAACTCTCTTCCGGTTTTATACTTTCTTACCAACTTTGATCTTCCAAAATTTAAATGCAATGTCAATCGTTATCTCCTGTGTTCTTCATTAATCTTCTTTTATTGTTCTCTCTCCTTAAATACGTTTTTCTTCTTCTCATATTATTGTAAGTCCTATGCTAACAGTTTTCTTCTCTCGCTTGTGAAATCTCTCGGTTTATACTTTCTTGCCAACTTTGATCTTCAAAATTTAAATGCAATGTCAATCGTTATCTCTGTGTTCTTCATTAATTCCTCATTTATTGTTCTCTCTAGTCCGTTTTCTTCTTCTCATATTGTAAGTCCTATACTTTAACAGTTTCTTCTCTCGCTTGTGGAAATCTCTTCCGGTTTTATGCTTTCTTGCCAACTTTGATCTTCCAAAAATTTAAATGCAATGTCAATCATTCGTTATCTCCTGTGTTCTTCATTAATCTTCTTTTATTGTTCTCTCTCCTTAAAATACGTTTTTCTTCTTCATATTATTCGTAAGTTCTATGCTAACAGTTTCTTCTCTCGCTTGTGGGAACTCTCTTCCGGTTTTATAACTTCTTGCCAACTTTGATCTTCCAAAATTTAAATGCAATGTCAATCATTTATCTCCTGTTGTTCTTCATTAATCTTCTTTTATTGTTCTCTCTCCTTAAATACGTTTTCTTCTTCCTCATATTATTGTAAGTCCTATGCTAACAGTTTCTTCTCTCGCTTGTGGAAATCTCTTCCGGTTTTATGCTTTCTTGCCAACTTTGATCTTCCAAAGTTAGAAATGCAATGTCAATCGTTATCTCCTGTGTTCTTTAATTGTTCCTCATTTATTGTTCTCTCTCCTTAAATACGTTTTCTTCTTCTCATATTATTGTAAGTCCGATGCTAACAGTTTCTTCTCTCGCTTGTGAAATCTCTTCCGGTTTTATGCTTTCTTGCCAACTTTGATCTTCCAAAATTTAAATGCAATGTCAATCGTTATCTCCTGTGTTCTAACCATTAATTCCTCTTTATTGTTCTCTCTCCTTAGTACATTTTCTTCTTCTCACTATTATTGTAAGTCCTATACTAACAGTTTCTTCTCTCGCTTGTGAAATCTCTTCCGGTTTTATGCTTTCTTGCCAACTTTGATCTTCCAAAATTTAAATGCAATAGTATCAATCGTTATCTCCTGTGTTCTTCATTAATTCCTCATTTATTGTTCTCTCCTTAATTACGTTTTTCTTCTTCTCATATTATTGTAAAGTCCTATGCTAACAGTTTCTTCTCGCTTGTGGAAATCTCTTCCGGTTTATGCTCTTGCCAACTTTGATCTTCCAAAATTTGAAATGCAATATCCAATCTTTATCTACTGTCTTCATTAATCTTCTTTTATTGTTCTCTCTCCTTAGTACGTTTTCTTCTTCCTTATTTGTAAGTCCTATGCTAACAGTTTCTTCTCGCTTGTGGAAAATCTCTTCCGGTTTATCTTCTTTCTTTTAACTTTGATCTTCCAAAATTTCCAAATGCAATGTCAATCTTTATCTACTGTCTTCTTCATTAATCTTCTTTTATTGTTCTCTCTCCTTATTATCAACATCTTCTTCTCCTGCTATTGTAAGTCCGATGCTAACAGTTTCTTCTCGCTTGTGGAAATCTCTTCCGGTTTTATGCTTTCTTGTAACTTTGATCTCCCAAAATTTAAATGCAATGTCAATCTTTATCTACTGTCTTCTTCATTAATCTTCTTTTATTGTTCTCTCTCCTTAATTACGTTTTCTTCTTCTCGCATATTGTTATAGTCCTATCCTAACAGTTTCTTCTCTCGCTTGTGGAAATCTCTTCCGGTTTTATGCTTTCTTGCCAACTTTGGTCTTCGAAATTTAAATGCAATGTCAATCTTTATCTACTGTCTTCTTCATTAATCTTCTTTTATTGTTCTCTCTCCTTAATTACGTTTCTTCTCATATTGTAAGTCCTATGCTAACAGTTTCTTCTCTCGCTTGTGGAAATCTTCCGGTTTTATACGCTTTCTTGCCAACTTTGATCTTTGAAATTTAAATGCAATGTCAATCTTTATCTACTGTCTTCATCATTAATTTTCTTTTATTGTTCTCTCTCCTTAATTATGTTATCTTCTTCTCATATTATTATAAGTCCTATGCTAACAGTTTCTTCTCTCGCTTGTGGAAATCTCTTCGGTTTTATGCTTTCTTGCCAACTTTGATCTTCCAAAATTTAAATGCAATGTCAATCTTTATCTACTGTCTTCTTCATTAATCTTCTTTTATTGTTCTCTCCTTAATTACGTTTTTCTTCTTCTCATATTATTGTAAGTCCTATGCTAACAGTTTCTTCTCTCGCTTGTGGAACTCTCTTCCGGTTTTATGCTTTCTTGCCTTTGATCTTCAAGAATTTAAATGCAATGTCAATCTTTATCTACTGTCTTCTTCATTAATCTTCTTTTATTGTTCTCTCTTCCGTTATTGTTATTGTGGAACACCTGCCATCTCAAAAGATAGGGATGCTCTAGGCTACAAAGGGCGGTGACAAGCGGTACGAGGGAGGTCAAACGTCTTAGGCGAAGGCATTCTCCATTTGATAGTTTATTCCGCTCCTACCCGTTGATTGCTTATCTGTAACCTTATTATTGTTAATTGTACAAGTGTACAATAAATCCATTATATCGTATTCTGTCGAATACTACCGCCCCACTAATCTTTACACTGATATTCCTTTCCGGGATATCAATTATATTTTCTTCTTCTCCTTATTATTGTAAGTCCGATACTTCTTCGTTTCTTCTCTCGCTTGGCCAAATCTCTTCGGTTTTATACTTTCTTGCACCAACTTTGATCTCCAAAATTCCAAATGCAATGTCAATCTTTATCTATCTTCTTCATTAATCTTCTTTTATTGTTCTCTCTCTGTATTACGTTTTCTTCTTCTCATATTATTATGCAAGTCCTATGCTAACAGTTTCTTCTCTCGCTTGTGAAATCTCTTCGGTTTCTGCTTTCTTGCCAACTTTGATCTTCCAAAATTTAAATGCAATGTGTCGTTATCTCCTGTGTTCTTCGTGGTACTGTTATTGTTCTCCTCCTTAATTACGTTTTCTTCTTCTCATATTATTGTAGTCTATGCTAACAGTTTCTTCTCTCGCTTGTGGAAATCTTCCAGTTTTATGCTTTCTTGCCCTTTGATCTTCCAAAATTTAAATGCAATGTCCGTGTTATCTACTGTGTTCTTCATTAATTCCTCATTTATTGTTCTCTCTCACTTAGTACGTTTTCTTCTTCTCCCTTATTATTATGGGAATCCTATGCTAACAGTTTCTTCTCTCGCTTGTGGAAATCTCTTCGGTTTTTATGCTTTTCTTGCCAACTTTGATCTTCAAGTGCAAGTGCAATGTCAATCGTTATCTCCTGTGTTCTTCATTAATTCCTCATTATTGTTCTCTCTTATTACGTTTTCTTCTTCTCATATTATTGTAAAGTCCTATGCTAACAGTTTCTTCTCTCGCTTGTGAAATCTCTTCCGGTTTCTATGCTTTCTTGCCAACTTTGATCTTCCAAAATTTAAATGCAATGTCCAATCTTTATCTACTGTCTTCTTCATTAATCTTCTTTTATTGTTCTCTCTCCTTAATTACGTTTTCTTCTTCTCATATTATTGTAAGTCCTATGCTAACAGTTTCTTCTCTTGTGGAAATCTCTTCCAGTTTTAGTAACACTAACATAGCTTTGATCTTCAAATTTAAATGCAATGTCAATCTTTATCTACTGTCTTCTTCATTAATCTTCTTATTGTTCTCTCCTTAATTATGTTATCTTCTTCTCATATTATTGTAAGTCCGATGCTAACAGTTTCTTCTCTCGCTTGTGGAAATCCTCTAGGTTTATGCTTTCTTGCAACTTTGATCTCCAAAATTTAAATGCAATGTCAATCTTCTCACTGTCTTCTTCATTAATCTTTCTTTTATTGTTCTCTCTCCTTAATTACTTTCTTCTTCTCATATTATTGTAGTCTCTCTTTAACAGTTTCTTCTCGCTTGTGGAAATCTCTTCCGGTTTTATGCTTTCTTGCCTTTTGATCTTCAAGAATTTAAATACAATGTCGTCTTTATCTACTGTCTTCTTCATTAATCATGTCTTTTATTGTTCTCTCATAATTACGTTTTCTTCTTCTCATATTATTGTAGATCTATGCTAACAGTTTCTTCTCTCATACTTATGGAAATCTCTTCCAGTTTTATGCTTTCTTGCCAACTTTGATCTTCAAAATTTAAATGTCTACAGTAATGAAATATTTATCTACTGTCTTCATCATTAATTTTACCCTGCTTATTGTTCTCTCTCCTTATTATATTATTACCTCATATTATTATAAGTCCTATGCTAACAGTTTCTTCTCTCGCTTGTGGAAATCTCTTCCGGTTTATGCTTTCTTGCCAACTTTGATCTTCCAAAATTTAAATGCAATGTGTCTTTATCTACTGTCTTCTTCATTAATCTTCTTTTATTGTTCTCTCTCCTTGACCGTTTTCTTCTTCTCCTTATTGTCAGTCTATACTAACAAGTTTCTTCTCTCGCTTGTGGAACTCTCTTCCGGTTTTATGCTTTCTTGCCAACTTTGATCTTCCAAAATTTAAATGCAATGTCAATCTTTATCTACTGTCTTCTTCATTAATCTTCTTTTATTGTTCTCTCTCCTTAATTATTGTTATTGTGGAACACCCTGCCATCTCCGAGAATGGGATGCTCTAGGCTACAAAGGGCGGTGACAAGCGGTACGAGGGAGGTCAAACGTCTTAGGCGAAGGCATTCTCCATTTGATAGTTTATTCCGCTCCTACCCGTTGATTGCTTATCTGTAACCTTATTGTTAATTGTACAGTAGTACAATAAATCCGTTATATCGTATTCCTGCGTCGAGTACCACACTTCCACTAATCTTTACACTGATATTCCTTTCCGGGATATATCAATTATGTTTTCTTCTTCTCATATTATTGTAAGTCCGATGCTAACAGTTTCTTCTCTCGCGTGTGGAACTCTTATCCGGCTTTTTGCTTTCCAGTCAACTTTCCAGTCAACTTTGATCTCCAGAAATCTAAATGCGATGTCTTTCGTCTTCTTCATCCCTGTCCTTTTATTGTCCTCTCTCCCTAATTATGTTTTCTTCTTCTCATATTATTATAAATTCTATGCTAACAGTTTATTCTCTCGTTTGTGGAACTCTTTTAAGTGCGATGTCAATCATTATATTCAGTCTCCTTAATTTCTGTTCTATTATTGTTCTTTCTTTTTTTATCTATTATTTTCACCCCATTCATATCTATCTATCTATCTATCTATCTATCTATCTATCTATCTATCTATCTATCTATCTATCTAATCCTGGTCCTATCTATCTATCTATCTATCTATCTATCTATCTAATCCTGGTCCTATCTATCTATCTATCTATCTATCTATCTATCTAATCATGATCCTATCTATCTATCTATCTATCTATCTATCTATCTATCTATCTGATTCTTTATCTATCTATCTATCTATCTATCTATCTATCTATCTATCTATCTATCTATCTATCTATCTAATCCTGGTCCTATCTATCTATCTATCTATCTATCTATCTATCTATCTATCTATCTATCTAATCCTGATTCTTTCTATCTATCTATCTATCTATCTATCTATCTATCTATCTATCTATCTATCTATCTACCTGATCCTATCTATCTATCTATCTATCTATCTATCTATCTATCTATCTATCTATCTCATTAAAAAAATCAAATTCAATGTCAGTTCTTCTTTTCTGGTTTTTGAATTTTAATTTATTATTCTGTCGGCTTAGTTTTTTCTTTTTTCTTTTCTGTTTTTTTCTTTTGTTCACATTCTCCCGTACCCAGTACCCGTACCCGTTTTATCTTAGTGGTTTTATTATTGCCGTTGATACATTTTGATTTGAACCAATCAACGTCTTTTAACAAATATATATACCATCTGAAATAGTTATGCCGGTTAAAGTTTTGTCACTTATGCAATAATCAACCCGATTCAAATGAACGTCAGTCCTGATTATAGCGATAAATGACATCCGACAAGAAGGCATATGATCGACAGATTGCTGGTTGGAATGATTTTTGAACCACCTCTGTTTTTCCCAGGTCTACCCTAACCCGGGGTGTTAGCACTTGTTAGGGTCCCATCTATGGGCAAATAGAGAACACCAATCAAAATCACTATGAAAGTATAAAAATACATGTTTATATTATAGTAAAATGACCAACCATACAGGCGGAGGTATAGTATTAGGCCAGGATGTTTTCTCGTCAGAATCCATTTTGCACATTAACAAATCTGCCATTCGTCCGTACCTTGAATACAGCTGCCATATCTGTAGGGTTGCTCCTGCTATTCATCTTGAGGTTCACGACAAAATCAAAAAATAATCTGCAATATGATCGATCCTGACTTTCTCACCAACGTGATGTGGCTTCCCTCTGTCTTTTCTACAAATATTTTTATGGCAACTGCTTTGATGAGCTTTTTTTTTCTCTGGTACTCCGACTACACGTATTTACTCGTGTTTATGGATTGGCATTAAGGTCCCACGCTTCTACCGTCGAACTAATTAAATGCAATAGCCTCGTTTACTCTAACAGGTTCTTTACTCGCATTTCCCGCTTGTTGAATTCCCTTCCATTTGCAGGTTTCCCTAATTGCTACAATCTCCAAAAGTTTAAATGTAACATCACTTGTAATCTTTTATCTACTTGAGTTCCATCCATCTCTTACCTTATCTTCGACATTTTTTTATTCTCTCACTGTAACCCCCTGCGCACCAGTGTTATTTTTGCCTTGCTTGGGGTGAAATGATAATTAAAAAAAAACAATACATTTTTAAAGCAAAATGACCAGCAATACATTTTATAGTAGAATTACCAACAATACATTTTTAAAGCAAAATGACCAGTAATACATTTTATAGTAGAATTACCAACAATACATTTTTAAAGCGAAATGACCAGCAATACATTTTATAGTAGAATTACCAACAATACATTTTTAAAGCAAAATGACCAGTAATACATTTTATAGTAGAATTACCAACAATACATTTTTAAAGCGAAATGACCAGCAATACATTTTATAGTAGAATTACCAACAATACATTTTTAAAGCGAAATGACCAGCAATACATTTTATAGTAGAATTACCAACAATACATTTTTAAAGCGAAATGACCAGCAATACATTTTATAGTAGAATTACCAACAATACATTTTTAAAGCGAAATGACCAGCAATACATTTTATAGTAGAATTACCAACAATACATTTTTAAAGCGAAATGACCAGCAATACATTTTATAGTAGAATTACCAACAATACATTTTTAAAGCAAAATGACCAGTAATACATTTTATCGTAGAATTACCAACAATACATTTTTAAAGCAAAATGACCAGTAATACATTTTATAGTAGAATTACCAACAATACATTTTTAAAGCGAAATGACCAGTAATACATTTTATAGTAGAATTACCAACAATACATTTTTAAAGCGAAATGACCAGTAATACATTTTATAGTAGAATTACCAACAATACATTTTTAAAGCAAAATGACCAGTAATACATTTTATAGTAGAATTACCAACAATACATTTTTAAAGCAAAATGACCAGTAATACATTTTATATTAGAATTACCAACAATACATTTTTAAAGCGAAATGACCAGCAATACATTTTATAGTAGAATTACCAACAATACATTTTTAAAGCGAAATGACCAGCAATACATTTTATAGTAGAATTACCAACAATACATTTTTAAAGCGAAATGACCAGCAATACATTTTATAACAAAAGCGATCAGCAATATATTATATAACAAAATGACCAGCATTACATTTAAATTACAAACAAGACATTTGATATTAAAATGACCAACAATACATTTTATCTGTAGCTGAAGGCATACAATTGTGTTCAAAATATATTTATTTGAAACCATAAAATTGTGTTTAAAATATTTGGATTTTGGCATTAAATAATCCATAGAGGTGTTGATGTGCCACTAAACGAAATTAGCCAAACAACCAATATGAAAGAACTCTTTCATGATATTGACTGATATAATATTCGACAATTTCTTAAAGAACTCAAACTGCATTCTAAACTATGACTTCAGCAAAACTACAACATAAAAGACACATAACACAGCTCTTAATAATTCTTCTTCTTCTATGTGCCCTGTCCTTTCAGGACGTAGGCGATCATGGCTTTCCACGTCTCCCTATCCCTGGTGGCTCTTAGCACGCTTTCTCCTGTTACACCACGCAACTCCCGTTCTGTCATCCACTAGCTCAAGCCCATAAATCTAGAATATAAATGTATAGAAACTAGCATGGCCACAAAATGAGGGATCCATCAATATATTGATTATAATATAGAATTGATACCCCATTTTATATCCACATTATAATCTAATCTAAACTTATTTATAAATGGAACTTTGTCTGTGTGTATGTGTGTGTGTCCGTTACCTATAGACTCCGAAACGGCTGAACCGATTTTCTTGAAATTTTACACAGTTATACTATGAGCCTCTGCGAGTGTTCTTAGCTAGGTTTTGTGTCGAGGTACCCCCGATAAATATGGAAAATCGATAATCGAAAAAATCGGTTTATAGAAGGAGTGGTCCGATTTTAATCACATTTGATACACTCGTAGACAAAGACATAAGAAACGATATTCAGAAGATTCAAGGTTGCAGTTCTTACAATAGTGTAGAAAATCGATAATATATATATATATATAGATATATATATATAAAAAAGGCAAGATGTTTGTGTGTGTGTGTCTGTTTATCTGTCTGTATGTCCTTTATACAAATCCACAATTTTTATCCGATTCTCACCAAACTTCACACAAATATTCTTTAGGCTGAGTCTGAGCTCCAGGACCATGGATTAGTTTTAAAGCTTTCATTACACCCGAGCAACGCCGGGCTATACTGCTAGTTTCTTATAAACAGTTGGCATATATATTCTTCTATGGGCCCTGTCCGTTCAGGACGTAGGCGATCATTATCTTACACGTCTCCCTATCCCTGGTGGCTCTTAGCACGCTTTCTCCTGTTACACCACGCAATCCTAGTTCCGTCATCATCCTGATCAGGCCCTTCAAATATGTTATCCGTTGCTTTCCCCCTGTCTCTTTTTCCCTATATCTGGCCTGTTAATATCAGGTTCTCCGAGCCCTCCTTCCTCAATGCATGTCACAGGAACTTTAGCTGTCTCTTCCTGATACTCAGTATTAATTTCCTTTTCGTTTCCATGTGTACACATAAAGATATACAGCTATATCTCGGGTTACGTTGTTTTGAGCTAAATCGTTCTCGATTATACATCGTTTGCAAAAAATTTACAGAACAATAAAAGTCAAGTTTAAGTCATTTTATTCGATTTTACGTCTGTCCACCACAAATACTAAAATCGTAATATGACCTAAACACGTTAAAAGCATATGAAATCATGTTACTATACAATTAATAAGAATAAAAGTATATAAAACCATATTAAAATACATACCATTACAAAATAATTTTAAAATTAATTTGTTTGTTTGTTCCTGTTTAACGGGCTATCAACATCTAAAGGGTCATTTAAGGCCGGAAACGTATTTTTATTTTAAATCACAGTTTTTAAGGGTTTTTTAAATGTTCGATTATCGTGAGAAGGTTTATTTAGTTAGATTTTGATTAAAAATGTTTTTTTTTATTTTTTTATTTTTTTTTTATTTTAAAAAACTGTAGATGTATTCAAAAAATGTATTGCTGGTAATAATTTTTTCCTTCAGAAAAGTATTGTTGGTAATATTTTTCTTTCAAAAATGTATATTTTTCTATAAAAGTCTATTTTTATGTATATATTTCTATAAAAGTCTTCATGGTGTTTTGACCCCAGTTTAGGGGGATAACTATTTGCCCATAGCTGGAACCCTAACAGGTGTTAGCACTCCGGGTCAGTTAAGGCAATTATGATGTGGTTCCATGCTTTCCACAACCTCCCAATCAGAGGCCTTGCTACCGGATGCAGTTTACCGTCATACCGTGGACCAATAATTTTAATAACTGTTTGTTATTTAACTTTAAAAAATCATTGTATTTTATAATCTCTTAGAGCAAATCACATGCACAAATAAAGAGTGCGCAATGTACTGTAAAAATGGCTCAGTTGTAAGCGTTTACAAGTATGTCCGTGCATGTATTCGTGAATTTAGATTTTTTTTTGTATTATATTAAAAACTAAAATTTAATTGTTTGAGAACTTAAAATAGATTCTTTTTGAATATCTAAACTTATTTATAAATGGAACTTTGTCTCCGTGTGTGTGTGTGTGTGTGTGTGTGTGTATCAGTCACCTATAGACTCCGAAACGGCTGAACCGATTTTCTTGAAAATGTACATAGTTGTACTTTAAGCGTCTGCGACTGTTCTTAGCTAGGTTTTGTGTCGAGGTACCCCCGATAAATATGAAAAATCGATAATCGAAAAAAATCGGGTTATAAAAGGAGTGCTCCGATTTTAATCAAATTTGATACACTCATAGACAAAGACATAAGAAACGATATTCAGATGTTCAAAGTTGCAGTTCTTACAATAGTGCAGAAAATCGATTATATATATATATAAAAGGCAAGTTGTTTGTGTGGGTCTGTTTATCAGCCTGTATGTGTGTATTTTTTCAGCCCTTTTATTTTAGTTTTTGCTTCAAGGTTTGGCTCTAAATAGGTATAATTGTAGTTTTTAGTCTCAGCCATGATGCTATTTACTCAGAAGACTTATTTAGCCTTCAAAATTCAATTTAGGACGAAAAAAACTTATTTGATATCGATACCAGGAAATCAAAATTTGACTTACATCCATTCATTTTTCTTTCAGTCTACGGTTTCGCTTTAACTGGAAACAACTATTGCTTTTTAGTCTTTCGTGCCAACGTTCAAAGAGTCTGAGCTCCAGGGCCATGGATTAATTTTAAAGATTTCATTACACCCGAACAACGCTGGGCTATACTGCTAGTATATTATTAAAAATGTATTTATGAATAAAATACAGAACTGGGAATGGTTATTTGTTGTTTAGACGAGTGGCAAGTAAATTCGGAGTCAGGTAAATTTAACTTTAGTCGTTTTTCGACTTAAGTCGCTTCTCCTGGAACAAATTACCGGCCCTATGTGAGGCATACTCGCATATGCAAAAAACTGAGTAGCAACTATAATGTATTCAATTGTGAAAGCAGAATAGCATATTCCATATTTTTATTACTTCAAAGCTCCCAAGAAAATTAATTAAGTCAACCCTGGATTATCTCCGATCCTAGCAAAGTTACTCAACCGCTGCATGAAGGAGAAATCTTTACCAAACCAGTGGGTGAGACAAGCGTATAAACGGTCATTGTGAACGCGGTGGACTGACCATCCCCCCCCACCATGAGAATAGATTTTACCTCAGTATCTTCAAGAATCTTTTTGAAACTTTAATAAACATGAAGGTTGTCGAGCACCTAAATAGGAATGACATTCTGTGCGACGAGCAGTATGTATTTCGAACAGCCCAAACCACTGCTGATACCCTAACAACCATTACACACATACTTACTGAGGCCATCTGCACACATACTTCAAGAACTGTAGCATTAGATATCTTGAAGGCCCTCGACAATGTTCAGCGCAAACGGTTGCTACAAAAGCTCTCCAGGAATGAAATCACTGGAGGGTTTTTTTCAATTATAAAATATTTCCTAGCAGGCCGTTTATAACTACTTTCAGATCCCTGAAGGTAGTTATTAAAGGCCAGTCCTACGTGGTGACTTCGCGGACTAACCCTATTTCTGATTTACAGATATTTACAAATGATCTTAAGCAGAACATGCTTAAGATCATTTGTAAATATCTGTACCGAGGATTCGACTATATAGGAGCGGACCTCCAAAAACCTTGACGATAAGAGATTAGCACCCGATCACTCTCAATCTAACTAACTTCCTAGTGGGAAAAAACTGGCTGGTGATATCCAATACCTCTAAAATCAAACTAGTTACATTCCATCACCGCTGGTCAGATCCCGAACTACAACCAGTCAAGACGAACGGATGTCCCCTCGAGGAGGCACCGTGCCTTGAGAGAATATTTGGACTGAAAATCACACCAGACATTAAGTTTAACTCATATACGATCCATCGCTAAATACGAAGGTCATTCAATAAATAAGGTGAATTTTTAGGTATAAGGATTTCTACGAGGGTCATTCGATAAATAAGGTGAATTTTTCGGTATAAGAACTTCTAATACAGATAGAAGCTTATTTTTTTTTCACCGTAGTCTCCCAGCAGTGTCACACACTTTTCCCATCTGTGTTCAAGCTTCTGTGTTCCCTTAGTGTAAAAGTTTGGACTGATGTCTCAGCCAATGGCTCACAGCACTTTTGACTTCATCGTCACTTTCAAACTTCGTGCCTCTCGTGAACGCTTTCAAGGGACCAAACAGGTGAAAGTCTGAAGGGGCAAGGTCTGGGCTGTAAGGAGGATGAGAGAGCAGTTCCCAGCCCAACTCGTTTTGATGCAAGACGACTCCATGTGACTGATGACCCCTGCGTTTGTTCTGTATGTCTTTCTTGACCTGTCTCAGCAGTTCACAGTAGTCATCCACTGTCACACTTCTGTCAGACTGAATGAGGTCATTGACTGATTCGATCACCTCAGGAGACCTCACTTCTGTAGGTCTCCCAGGCTTGTCTTCATCCTCAACACTGTAGTCATTTTTTGGCTGAAACATGTGGCACCATACATAGTTAACATTCTCATATGAATTTCAACTGGTTTGCACCCTTCAGCAACTAAGCACTTGATAACTGACCTCTGTTCAATCCTGGAGCAGGCTTCTTGGTCGGCCATCTTTGTTAATCTCCAAAACTTTCAAAGATTTTTTTCAATCAGCAAAAAAAAAAACAAAAAAAAAAAAAAAAAAAACATTAAATCCCTTTGAAAAAGAAGTAAAGGAACAAAAAAAAAATAAAGTAAGCTTCTATCTGTATTAGAAGTCCTTATACCGAAAAATTCACCTTATTTATCGAATGACCCTCGGAGATGTCCTTATACCGAAAAATTCACCTTATTTATTAAATGACCCTCGTATGAAAGTTAAATGATAAGCTTCCAGTACCGATCTAGTAAGTACCTCACTCCTCACTATCTACCCCCCCTCTCTCTCTCTCTCTCTCTCACACACACACACACACACACACACACGTGTTCAACCATCCAGATTTCCCCCTTCATGTGTATGAGAGAAAGAGCAGTTAAAACACATTGAGACTATTTACTAATTTATTTTTTCAAATGTACAAATATACTGATAAATTAATATTACAGAGTAAAGTGGATAGAGAGCAGTTAGTAACAACTAAGCATAGCCACAGAGAGCGGTTAGTAACAAATAAAAGAACATTTGTTTGCTCTTCTACTTCAGAATTAAATTAAGGAGAAGGGTGATGCTGCTTCTTGTGCACCAGTGAATCAATAGCAGGGTTAGTTTTGGAAAGCAAGCAACGTATGTCACATTCCACCTCCAGTCGGTTTCGTGCTTTGGGCTTCATTGTGAGTAAAGTAGAAACTCCTGACTCACAAAGGTAGGTTGTGGAAAACAATGAGGATTTTCAATGCGTACCCCCCACCCTCCCCTTCAGAGATCATGTTTGAACGTGAACCGACTGGTAGGTACTGCACCGCCCGTCTACAGCAGGTTCTCTCTCCCTCCCTCCCTCCCTCCCTTCCTCCCTCTCATTCTCTCAGACATGAGAAAATCCATCTGAGATTTTTTTTTATTTAGTAGGTAGTGTAATTATCCCCCCCCCCCCACACTCTGGTATCTTCACAATTCAACCCAGGGGTAAATTTTCCCCAGTTTGGGAATCACTGCCCAAGAAGATATTTCCCGGTCATTACAAACTAAACCTATTCAAGTCAAGTCAATTTTTACCGTTCTCTCTTATCCGTACAAACTATTTCCTAACGTAATTCTTTAGTTTGAGTGGAGGCCGGGCCTTGAACAGGGTGAATCTTACTCAACTGATGAGCTGTGATACAGCGAAACAAAACTGTCTGCGGATGACTATTTAAGCTTAAAGGTAGTTTCTCCGACTGATGTCAAATCGGTTTGGTTTTAATCCTGGCTGGAAGCAACCGGATATCTAACCGTACTGATGAGCTGTAATATAGCGAAATAGAACTGTCTGCAGATGACTATATATATATATATCCGTTGAACTTCCAGTATATGAAAATCTTTCTGAATTTTTCCATAATAAATGGCACCTTGACGAAGCGAATATACTTCGCAGAAATGATCACCCGACACGTATAATTTTGGAAGTTTTGATTGAAAAAAATCAAGCTCAAAATTTTATTAACATCGATGCATGGATTCAGATGAAATATCAGGGATGATTAGTCTCATGACTGACACGAATTGATTAAATTTGGGGTTCGATCCGGTACTGTAAGATTCCAAGTTATTTTTCCTATTTTATCAATAAAATTTTGCCTTTCAAGTCCCAAATACTGAATTATCTCTCCTGTTTCATTTTAAGTGTGTATTTAATTTTGAGAATAGTCGAGTTTATTTATTGTATTTTTACTCTTTATAGCGGTCAAATTCATTGCAGTTATTCTTTCTCATTTTAATTATTCTCTCTTGCTCATCGATGAGATGATATCGGTATTGCTTTGGCGGAGGTTTGTAGACTGTAATTGTTCTTTCTAGTTTATATAATTTAATCGTATCGTGGGTAAAATTATTTGTAAAAAATGATGAGACACTGTGCCTGTAGGGAGACTGTAAAAGATAATTTTATAGTGGCAGCACTTCTGTTTGTTACCCAAGAATAAGTTTCTGTAGAGAAGCGAATCCATGACTCCAGCAAAAGCGTACTGCAAAGAGAACAAACAATAGACTCAGGGAGAATTAGAAAACGGCTCATCCACTAATGCTTGTTGCGCTACAAGCCCTGCTCGTTGCATAATTTTCTGAAAACGACTCGTTTTTATTGGCGCTCAAAATGACATCAGGAAATTCGGTTAAGAGAAAAAGGGAATAGATACGCTAATTCTGCGAGTAACAACTGCGATTTCAGTGGTAGAATCGGTCGGTCCAAGAAAGAGTTCTACAAATGGCCGTTATGAAAACTGATGAGCTACTGCCATGGGGAAAGGGGGAGAAGCGTAGCCATGGTAACATCAATGAAAGTCGCTTTCAGTAATAGTGTTTTCCGTTGCTATGTCAATACAGTGAATCAGGTGATTAATATCGTGGTTATTTTTAATAATAGCTGACCAGAACTAGTTGTGCTATGGAAGACATTTTTTTTTTGCATTTATTTTTTGAGAATGACCGAGTTGTTTTAAAGGGTTAGTTAAACGAAAAATACGATCGACCTTGTCAGTTGGTTATATTAAAAAAAAAGTTTACACTATTTACTGTTGTGCTCATTTTTATTGTTTTATTCACGAAGTTTCGACCGTTGTACGCTCGAAGCCTTCTTCAGGTGTAATACTTTGGAATATTGAATCGAACCCTTTTATTTATTCCAAGGATTTAGAGTGTTCTAATATATATATATATATATATATATATATATGTGTGTGTGTGTGTGTGTGTGTGTGTGTGTGTGTGTGTGTAAACTTATCACTATATTCGTTTCAAAAACCCTCCGAGTATATACGCAGAAAGAAAAATGAATGTAAAAAAAGGAGCTAAGCACGTGAACCTCAGTCAAAGTACGTAGCCCAAAGAAAAATATTCCAAAAGTAAATAATATAATATATATAACAAATTGCTTATATATATATATATATATATATATATATATATATATATATATATATATTGGAGTAGATAGACTAAACTCATTGGAGTAGATAGACTAAACTATCGCCCGGTTCACACTCCACCCACATCTATTGAACAGGTGAAGAGGCTCATCCCTTGTTCCCTGTTTAGGATGTGGTTTCCGGCTTTCTCTTTTCCATTCTTTTACCCTTACGTAGCCCCCTGCGCATCAGTGGCGTTATCGCTTTCCTTGGGGTGATATGATTAATATAATATAATATATATATATATATATATATATATATATATATATATATATATATATATTCTATTTTTAAACGAGTTATAATGCGACCTAGGTTTCTACCATGAGTGGTGTCTTTTTTAATATCTGATTTTACCGTTTTTCTTTTTAAGAACACTCTTGTAACGATGTTTTATTTGAACGCTCACGTGGCAGGGAAGTTTTGGACGTGCAATTTTTAAATTGAAAAAAAATTATGGCGTTTTTATCCATGCTTGTATGAACCTAAGAAGTATTTCTTAGTGTGGATGTATTTATTCATAATTTCCGTTCTTTCATTCAACAGTTCGTTTTTCTTTGGGAATAGCATAATTTCTAACTTTTCTTCTTGGCACAGTCTACATATTTTGCCAGCGTTGTAAGGCTTGGCTGTTTTTACAATATTCCACGTTATGTCTGGTTTTTTCCATATTTTCATTTTAATTTCCACTCGTGGCTATCCAATTTTCTACTGTTTTTTTCATTTTGAATGTAGACTTGTGATTAAACCACCTGGTCATGAATGTGTCTTTGGTTGCGTCCAAATACATTTTATTTTGGCCATTTGGGTCATGTACCTTTGCCTTGTAAATGATTTCTTTTGTGTAGCAGAGACCGTGAAGTGGACATTTATTTTCGTTCCTGCACTTGCATTTTTTGTTAGTGGTTGTGTTTTGTACGATGCTATTTAAGTTTCTGGCGGTTTTTTTCATTAAACTATCTAAATTACTAGTGCAACTATAGCTTAGTTTGATTGTGTTTCTGTTGAAAATTTTGTTTAGTTCTGATTCATTTGGAAAGTGTCTATTTATTAGTTTAAATAATATTTGTTCTATTTTGGTTTTCCCTCTAAATTAAATGGTGGGTTGAACCAGATAATGACCCAAATGGTCAAAATAAAATAAAATGGTAGAAACCTACGTCGCGTTATAATGGAAAATATTCAAAAGTTCCACAATATAATTGTATTGAACACTTTTTAATACAAATGTGCACTGGTCTAACCCTATTATGACCAAAAACTAAATATTAAACAATCAATCAATCAATCAATCAATCAATATATATATATATATATATATATATATATGCACATATATATATATATATATATATATATATATATAGAGAGAGAGAGAGAGAGAGAGAGAGAGAGAGACACACATTTCTATGTATATATATATATGTCTCTCTCTCTCTCTCTCTTGAAAATATTTTTATAGGTAGAACATTTAATTAAAGAGATGAAAGTGTGTAGCTTAATGTTACACATTATAAAATAGTAAAAAAAAAACCCAAAAAAACGAAGCAACCGGTTTTGCTCCCGCTCGTCAGGCGTCTATGGGAGATTTAAACTAGGATTAAAATACATAAGTGTGTTATGGAAAATGAGGAGAAAACAATTTTGAATACAGGCTAATAATAGGGAACCCCAACAATTCACGCTGTTTAAACAGAGAAGG
Organism: Ascarosepion bandense; assembly: GCA_037127315.1. NCBI lineage: Eukaryota > Metazoa > Mollusca > Cephalopoda > Sepiida > Sepiidae > Ascarosepion > Ascarosepion bandense. Next base: position 795,036 of record JBBBDQ010001238.1, on the reverse strand, counting down.
TTTGCGGGACCCGATATATAAAGCCTCCAGCACCTTGAGATGGAACAAAGTGTGTGGCCGGGACATAACAATGAACCAGTCGACACTAAAATTCGCAGCACACTTTCTATTATTTAATAGGTGCTCACAATATAAGAAAATTATTAAAAACAAATGATGAAAACACACACACACACACACACACACACACACACACACACATATATGTGTTTTCATAATTTGTTTTTAATAATTTTCATCATTTGTTTTTAATATTCTGAAACATGACATTTTTGTGTAGCGATATAATGCTTTTATAAACTATTGTAATAACAAAATTACAATATATATATATATATATATATATATATATATATATATGCATCGGAAACCCACAAGATTGGTCAGATATATGTCAATAATAATGTCAGTAAGATATGTCAATAAGTATTTTGATCACGACTTGGCAGCTAGAATCTGTAATGTTATAGATTTCAACTTGGCAGCTCAGATGCAGTCACTTTCTCACCGGCGCAATGTGGCTTCCTTATGTCTCCTCTACAAATACTTTTACGGTTTCTGCTCCGATGAACTTAGCTCCCTTGTGCCTCCTTTATATAAATTTACCCGAGCCACAAGATTATCAACGAGGTCCCACCCTTTTACTGTGAAACCAATAAAAAGTAAACGCAAATTCTACTCCACCAGCTTCTTTTCTCGCACTTCCCACCTGTGGAATTCTCTTCTATTTACTTGCTTTCCCGACAGCTACAATCTCCAAGAATTTAAATGTAAAGTCAATAGTCATCTCCTATTTCACTAACCTGCATCCTTTCTCTCATGCTTCTTTCTCTGTCCACACCACTCTCATCAATATTCCCGTCCTTCTCTTACCCACTTCCTGACATCCCTTATAACCTGTCACTCTTTCTCATAACTTTCCTTCTATGTAACCCTCTGTAAAACAATGCCTTGCTTGGGGCGATATGATAAAAAAAATGCCAATATGTCAATTAAGAATATGTCAATAAAAATATGCCAATACGTCACTAAGAATATGTAAATAACATATGTGTCAATAAGAACTAACCCCAAATCACAGCATACCAGTATATTGTTTGTTTGTTGCTTGTTTTATTTTTTCCTCTCGATCTCTGAAGAAGCTTTAATAAAACCGAAACATGTTAAATTGAAATACGTTTCCAATTTGTTCTTTTTTTATTTTATCACACACACACACACACACACACACACACACACACACACACACACACACACACATATATATATATATATATATATATATATATATATATATATATATATACTACCGGCCATAATTATTAGGCCACCCCAGTTTTTTAAAGAAATGATGTATTTCATACTATTCTTAATGGATAATTTGGATAATTTTAAATGAAAATAGAATGGTTCTTTTGTTATTACTTTGCAAAATTTTACCAGGCAAGAAGTAATGATGAACTCGTCCGAATCACCCTAAATTTTCTTCATTCTTTCATTGATGAAACTGCAATATAGGTAATTATTAAATATAGGTAATTATTAAATATTTATAAATTCATTTGATGCACATGTTATTGTGCAGTATTAACAAAAAAACATTCTTTTTTCATTTACAATTATTCACTTGGCAATAAATACTAAAAAATAGTATGAAATACATCATTTTTTAAAACACTGGTCGGTAGTGTATATATATATATATATATATCTAGACATATTCTATTAAATATAAGAGACAATGAATGTCTATTATGTTTAATCATGAGCCGTTCTAAACGTCGTATTTTTGCTTTAATTTCAGTTGAAAATAAAGACAAAAATTCTCCAACATTTGGATAATTATTTATTGGTTTTCTTCTAAGCTTTATATATGTCCAGTCTGTAAACGGTGAGGATAATCCAACAAGATTAACTTAATGTAAAATGTTAAGTGTTATATCTATATAAAGAGCTCAATGGTTGTTATCCAGAGAACATTATACACACACACACACACACACACACACACACACACACACACACACACACACACACACACGCACACACATAATGCTTAACAAGAGGAAGTCCTCAATACCCCCACTAATCAATAAATTTGAGGTCTTCACCTCCTCAGCGGACAAGGCTGAATGCTTTGCCCGCAGATTCTCGAAAAATTCGAGACTGTACTCGTCTGGAGTTTCTACACCCGACTTCCCACCTAGAACTGAGGTTCAACTGAATGACGTCCATATTGCACCCTCGCTGGTCTCTTACATGATCTCAAAACGAAGCTTCTATCAATTAACCATCATAGACAATCGCTCCTACCTCCCATTAGCATGTACCAGGCTTGCCCCCCAGAGTGTAAAATACTACGCTTCCTTGGTCTCACACTTTCAGCGGACCTCAAGTGGAATGACTATATCGAATCCATTGCTAAACCCACTGGTATGAAAGTCGGTTCTCTGTGCAGGGCCCGGAAGTCTTTTTTCCATCTGCATCTATCCTGCACATATATAAATCTACCATCCGCCCGTGCTTTGAATACTGCTGCTACATCTGGTCGGGTGCCCCTGCTATTCTCCTCGAGCTTCTTGACAAAGTACAATGGAGAGTCTGTAATGTGATCAATACCGACTTGGCAGACCGGCTGCAGTCTCTCTCTCACCGGCGCGACGAGGCTTCCCTGTGTCTCTTCTATAAATACTTTCACGGCTTCTGCTCCGATGAACTTAGATCACTGGTGCCCCCTAGGTACGAATTTGCACGAGATACTAGATTAGCAACTAGATCCCACTCTTTTACAGTGAAACCAATAAAATGCAACCGCAATTTCTACTCCACAGTTTCTTTTCTCGCACTTCCCGACTGTGGAATTCCCTTCCACATGATTGCTTCCCTGACGGCTACAATCTCCAGGAGTTTAAATGTAAGGTCAATAGACACCTCCTAACACACTAATTCGCATCCATTCTTTCAAACACTCTTCCCATCTACCCAACCCCCAGTCTCGGTTTCCTTACCCATCTATCACCCTCCTTCTGACATTTCCTATATCTAACCACTCTTTCTTTTTACCTCCCCCTATGTAGCCCCACGTGCAATAGTGGCAGTGGAATGCCTGTCTTGGGGTGAAATGATTAAAAAAAAGTATGTGTGTGTGTGTGTGTGTGCGTGCGTGCGTGTGTGTGTGTGTGTGTGTGTGTGTGTGTGTGTGTGTGTGTGTGTGTGAATTCAGATAGAATTTAGAGGGGAAATAGCAATTTTCAACATGTCAGTTTAAGACATGCATTGTCAATCCCGTTTCAGCAGGGAATGAGTAAAAATTCTAATGCCGGAGGTTTGGTCTAGTGAAAGACGTAGTTGGAGGATATTGGTTTTTATAGGGTTAAGCTAACGGAATCTTAGTAGTAATTTCTTATATTGTAGTGGGAGTTATGTGGTTTGACCATTGGGTTAGTAGTCGTAGGCAGGAGAGAAGAGTAACTGCTTAGCCAATTTAAAAATACACTTATTGTCACTAAATGGAAGAATAAGATGATTATTGCAATTTACATTTATTTCTATGACGACACATACTAATGATCTCTATACGTTTATTCAGAAGTACATTCTGATATTAAATTTCAAAATTTTAATTTATAAGTAGATGATTACGCGTTTCGCCTTTTTAAACTTCATCAGATTTAAAAAATAAAAGAAAGAAATATGTATCTGTGTACTTGTGTGCATACTTAAATAATGAATCAGTGTACTTTTTTTTCCTCACTGGCGTTTGTTGCGATTAAAATAGAAAAAAATGACAAACTTTTAAAAAATTGTTCATATTTATTTTGTACTAGCAGTATAACCCGGCGTTGCTCGGGTGAAATGAAAGCTTTAAAATTAATCCATGGTCCTGGAACTCAGACTCTTTGGACGTTGGCACAAGAGACTAAAAAGCAATAGTTGTTTCCAGTCAAAGCGAAACTGTAGACTGAAAGAAAAATGAATGAATATTAGTCAAATTTTGATTTCCTGCTATCGATATCAAATAAGTTTTTTCGTCGTAAACTGAATTTTGAAGGCTAAATAAGTCCTCTGAGTAAATGGTATCATGGCTGAGACTAACAACTACAATTATACCTACTTAGAGCCAAACCCGAAGTAAAAACCAAAATAAAAGGGCTCAAAAAATACAGAAATACAGGCAGATAAACAGACACAAACACAAACATCTTGCCTTTTATATATAGATATTATCGATTTTATGCACTATTATAAGAACTGAAACCTTGAAACTTCTGAATATCGTTTCTTATGTCTTTGTCGATGAGCGTATCAAATTTGATTAAAATCGGACCACTCCTTCTATAACGCGATTTGTTTTTATTATCGAATTTCGATATTTATCGAGGGTACCTCGACACAAAACCTAGCTAAGAACACTCGCAGACGCTTATAGTACAACTGTGTAAATTTTCAAAAAAATTGGTTCAGCCGTTTCGGAGTCTATAGGTAACGGACACACACACACACATACACACACAGTGACAAACTTCCATTTATAAATAAGTTTAGATCTTTTCTTTATAATTCTTAGTTCATGTTGAAAGTTGTTAATATATTTTCCCCCAGTTTTTTTTTTTTTTTTTTTGTATCGAATTAACGGTAAATTCTCATCTCATTTTCAGAATGGCTCGAAAGCAAGAAATTCATATTGAGTTTTCCATTTGTTAAATTTCTTAAAAACTTTGTCAAAATTCCTTATCCTATTTGAAACACATTATGGACACAGAAAATAAATGGTTAGACATTAAAAACAAATCTTACTTTGAACCTATTCTAAATGATTGGATGAAGATCTGCCTTTAATTTGATACAAAAATGCTGGGGAAATTTAATGACTGTGAACTAAGACTTATCAAGAAAAGATACAGAATAAATATTAACAGCTTTTTTATAATTCACTAGTTTTTTCTTCTTTAAATCAAGAAAAATACTAGCTTAGAGGAATAAAGTATGAAGATTCATTAAGCATACACACAAATACACATTTTTCTTTTTTTCTTCTGATGAGGCCTAGAATGGCAAAACATTTAATCAAACCTAGTTTCAATGAAATGTCATATATATATATATATATATATATATATATATATATATATATATATATATAAATGGCTCATTCAGTAATGAATTAGAGCACTCTGGCTATTGGGCGTGTATAATGATAATATACACGCTAACAGAGGTTAAAAAAAAGTGTTGGGGAAATTTAATAACGACTGTCAACATGAACTAATATAGAATAAATATTTACGGCTTTTTTAGAACTCACTTGTTTTCTTTCTTCTTTAATCACGAGAAACACCAGCTACGGGGGTTGGGGGGTGACAGAGAAAGGGCAAAAGAAGGATCTGAACACAGGAGTGAAGACAGTTGCGGAGATAGAGAGAAAGGAAAAGAACAAGATACCTGGGGTGATGTAGAAAGGACTGGAATCAAGTGGATGAGAGATGGGAATTGACATTACATTTAAATTCCTGGAGGTTGTAGCTGCCAGGAAAGAAAGTATATTGGAAAGAGTTCCACAGGCAGGAAGTGCGAGAAAAGAAGCTGATGGAGTAGAACTGTCAGCTGCATTTAGTTGATTTGACTGTAAAAGAATGGGACCTTGTTGTCAGTCTTGTTGCATGAGTAAATTCTTGTGGAGGAGGCACCAGTGGCCTAAATTCGTCAGAACGTGTGCGTGCGTGTGTGTGTGTGTGTGTGTGTGTGTGTGTGTGTGTGTGTGTGTGTGTGTTTAAGTGGATGCTTTCCTAAGTTGGCATTTCTTGTGATTAAAAAAAGAACATGACTAACTTTTTAAAAAGTTGTTAATATTTATTTTGTATCTTTTCTTTATAATTCTTAGTTCATGTTGAAAGTTGTTAATATATTTTCCCCCAGTTTTTTTTTTATATCGAATTAACGGTAAATCCTCATCTCATTCTCAGAATGACTCGAAAGCAAGAAATTCTGAAATGAATTCAATGCAAGTCCTCATTCAATCTTTCAGAACAGGTTGGAAGTAAAAGCTTTATATGTTTTTAAGTCTGTATATATAGTCAGATCTGTTTCGCTGTATCACATCTTATCAGTACGGTTAGACATCCGATTACTTTCAGTCTGGATTAAAACCCGATCGAATTGATATCAGTCGGCGAGTCTACCTTTGAGCTAAGGGGACACAGTAGAAGAAGGCGGACTTTAGCGTGTTATATACAATGTAAATATACGCCAGTAGCTGAGAGTGTTCCAATTCATTACTGAATGAACGATACGTAGATGCTTGAATAGCTACTGTTTTTTCAAAGTCTACCATTCCTCCAAAATGCTCAACCAGGTTGTGAGAACGTAAATAGTCAGGATTGAAACCAGACCGAATTGGCATTTAGCCGGTGATTCTACCTGTAAGCTATGGAAGCTTAGTAGAAAAAGGCGGATTTTCAGAATATCCTAAAACTTTTCTAGACTGTCTTCTGAATGCTGCTATAATCCTTGCCTCCAGTTCATCTTTGGGGTTACAAGGAATTTTGTTGGTCTCTCGCTCGGGGTTGAAATCTTAGGAGCTAGGTAGCAAAATGTAAGTGGGGATGTGGTCGCAGAAATTGTATGACAAACATGACTAGGTTCTCCTACTTGTGTAGCATGGTGCAAAGGCCTGTTGCCTGATATAGCATCTTCCAACAGCCAGCCTTTTAACCCAGGGCAGCAATAACGTCTCAAGGTACTTGATATAGGCCTCCAGTTTTTGAGTCTGGAAGCATAACGTCACCATCACTAGTGATCAACTCAAACACCATCGTAATCACCATTAGACTCCTCCAAATCTTTCCGAATCCTCTGTACTCTCCTCAGATTTGCACTCTAAATATTCATATTTGAAGCCTCTGACGCGAATGTCAAGTAGTACAACATGCCGTTTCCAAATTTCTGATGCTTTTTTCTCACAGACGGTGCCCAACTGACCCTTCTATACTGTGAATTTGATAAGATAAAAAAACGATACGCATGAGGGAAATTAAAAATAGGAGTTAAAATGATCACTAAAAGATGAGGGATGTGGAAATAACGGAAAATTTTAAAGACAGATTTTTATCTTGATGTCTTTTCTCAGTTATTCAATATGCTGGTTAAAAAAGATTGAGCATTTCTTGTAATTCATTATAAAAAGATTTTTTTTTTAAAATATGATACAGGATTCATACTGTCTTGAAAGGAATTATTTTGTTTTGTTTTGTGGAGTATTAACAAATCACTTAAAAATTAATAAAGCAACTTTTAGTCAAAATTCGACTTTATTCATCAACAAAAAAAAATTGACCATTGCACCCTGTTTTTTGGTACGGATTGTGGAGTCGCAAAACCGAATTCGAAATCCAGTCTAGTTCATTACATTCACTTACGTTATAATACTATTGGGAAAGGTATAAATCCAACTCTTCTCCTCCTCCCTATGGGTAAATAGTAGTACAGACTTGGTTCTGTAACTTTGCTCGGTAACCGGTCTACCGCAGAAAGAAACGACATCCTACTGCGTGAAAGTCTTCTGTTTAGTCAGTCATGGATCGAAGACGACTTGATTGCCCAAGCGTGTATCACGTATGGCACTTACCTGACTAATATCACTTAGTTTTCTAGATTTCAAATACCAGGCCCATCCTGTATAGAAGATTGATTCCGTCAATAAAACTGATATTGGTCTGAAGTCCTTTCTCGGAACGAAACGTGTTATTTATAACTTTTTTTCTATTTCGTCATTCACAAAGGAATCAATTCTTTTTTTTTTTTTTTTACCCTTTTTCTGGTTGTATCAACGTGGCAGCTCTAATCACAAGAGACGCCTCTTTGTATCTGCTCGTAACAATTATAAATATCTCCTCAATGAGGCTAAGTCTTTGTTCAGTGACAGAATAAGACAGTGTATAGCCTCTAACAAGTTTGGTTCTCGTGACTATTGGCGACTGTGTTAAATAAGGTTAATTCCTTCAGCATTCAATTTTCTTTTAATCATTTAACCTCAAGCAAGGCGGTACCGCCACTAATGTGCAGGGGGCTACATAAGTGTTGTATCGTCGAGTGGTAAAACAATACACAGATGTTGAGATAATACCTTTATTCGGTAGATAGAATATAAATAGTCCGTACTAGATCGCAACAATATGGGTGGTTGAGTTAGCAAGTAATCACGGTTGTTTCTTTAAATTCATACTAAACCATACAAAAATGGTTTGCATAGATGGCGAACGTTACGAAATTAAGAATAAAGCACTTTAATTCCATTTTCGAACTTCATTTTTCCGAAAAAAATTCTGAATCTCGGTTACTGCCTGACTAGTCGACTGACACGCGTCCGATCACGCCAACGTGTGGTACCCCGATCTCTTCGACTTTAACCTTTATTGGGCGTTCCACCAAGACAAGCGACTCACTCTTTATATACAAATGAACCTGCTCATGTGATCGAGCCACGTCGCAACACAAAACCATAGAAAGCTTTAGATTTGAATGAAAAATATTACCAACATTATTACAATACATTTTTTAAGAAAACAAATTATTACCATGACACATTTTTGAAAAAAAAAAAAATATTGCCATTCTACATTTTTGAAGGAAAAAAATTAATCCCAGCAATACAATTTTGAATAAAAAACTAGAAAGCATCTTCAATATTCTAAAATAAAATAAAAATAAAAATAAAAAATTTTCCATCAAAATCTGACTAAATCAACCTTCTTAATATAACCGAACATGTAAAAAAATATTTTAAAACTCTACTTTTTTGGCATTAAATAATGTTATCGAAAAACTGTAACAACAGATGACGACTTCCATCTGGTAGGAAAGCATTGGATAGCGAAACATTTATTACACAATTTTCGAGAGATTTAGAGCCTGTCCAGGAGAACACTTTTTAATGACTGTTATAGGGATTCCATTAGATTCACATGCTTTGTGGAGATCTAGGTTAGCGATGATAGCAAAATCCATGTATGGCATTATATGCATGACATTCAACACAGACTCATTTCTAGTAAGGAAGTTTGGCAGAGATATTCCGGATATTTCAAGAGTAGAGTTTCAGAAGAATTTACGGGCAAAGAATTCAGCTTTATCAACAGAAGATGACACCTTAAATTGATTGAAAAGAGGATGAGTAGAGAACTTGCACTTATTACGGCCCTCGATAAGCTCGGCGAAGCCTGAGCTGTTGCCCTGGAAATCTTTAAAGCATTTGATAGGGTTTGGCAGGCTGGCCTTCTGTGCAAGCTACAGGGTATCTGGACGATTGCTTGATTTGATCCAATCTTTACTATCAAACCGCATAATGAAGATTATCTTGAACGGACATGCCTCCACATCCTACTACATAAACGCTGGTGTCTTCCTAGGCCCGACGCTCTTTCTGATTTTCATAAGTCGGCATCTACACTGATGACACTATCATTAACTGCAGCCTCAGTAAGAAAACTAAAGTGGCAAAAGATAACATCCCTGCTGTTCTCGAAAGGGACCACCACTCTGTGATAGAGCGGAGTAAGAAATGGCTTCTATTTTTATTTTATTTTAATGCTTTTAAAACGAATCAGTCAACCACACAGGTAGTCCCTTCTAGGCCCCATCATCATGAACCAAGCGAGTCTCCCTGAAAGCAATACAATCGGCATCACCCTCTCTTCCGACCTCAAGTGGAACCATTACATTGAATCAATAGCTAAATCGACTGCTAGGAAGGTTAGGTCACTGTGTCGAGCCAGGATGTTGTTTTACCACCTGATCCATCTTGCACATATACAAATCAATTATCCGACCGTGCATTGAATACTGTTGTCATATCTGATCGGGCGTCCCTGCTATTCATTTCAGGATTCTCGACAGGCTCCAAAGGAGAATCTGTAACGTGATAGTAACGTGATAGTTGGCAGCTCGACTTCAGCTACTTTCTCACCGGTGGGATGTGGCTTCCTACCCTTTTACAGTTAAATCCACTAAATGCAGCTTCTTTTCTCACACATCTTGTCTATGGAATTCCCTTCCGTATACTTGCTTTCCTGATGGCTACAATATCCAAAAGTTTAAATGCAATGTCAATTCCCATCTCTTGTCCACTTCACTCCAGTCCTTCTTTCGTTTCCCCCCCATCACTCTGTGTATCTTGTTCTTTTCCTTTCTTACTCTACCCTCGCGACTGTCTTCACACTGATATTCTCATCCCTCTCTTGCCCTTTGTCTGACACCCCCTGTAACTGGTTCGTCTTTCTCTTTACTCTCTCTCTGCCTACATTTTTACTCTCTTATGTAGCCCCCTGCGCACCAGTGATGGTGCTGCTTTGCTTGAGTGAAACGATTAAAAGAAAACATTACAGAGGCGCCAGTAATCACAAGAACCAAAGTTGTCAGAGGCTATGCACTGCCTCATTCTCTTGGAAAAGAGGAAGTTCACTCCTCGTAACAGCAGGCGCCTATTTTTGCTCCTCGCAATATAAGCGTGTCACGAGAAAATAGGTGAAAAAAGTGGTTCCTGTGTTTTATAGGGGCGAGCATGCTAGTGTGAACTTAAAAGAAGAAATGGAAGCGTCCATGCCTGCTTCAACCCAAGAAGAAACCACAGTGGGGCAATTTTGAATTGGGAGAATCAAGATGTCAGCTCAAGGGTCGTCACGAAGAAAATCACTGAGTCCCAATCAGCAAACTAGTAAATAAAATGGATAGTGCATTCCTGTTTAATAAATGATTAGAACGATATTTCAACAGTTACCACAAACTGAGATAGATAGATAGATAGATAGATAGATAGATTTGTTTTGTGATAATCAGAGATAGATAGATAAATAGATAGATAGATAGATTTGTATTGATATAACCACAGATAGATAGATAGATAGATAGATAGATAGATAGATTTGTATTGATATAACCAGGTGTAGATAGATAGATAGATAGATAGATAGATAGATAGATAGATAGATTTGTATTGATATAACCAGATATAGATAGATAGATAGATAGATAGATAGATAGATAGATAGATTTGTATTGATATAACCAGATATAGATAGATAGATAGATAGATAGATAGATAGATAGATAGATAGATAGATTTGTATTGATATAACCACAGATAGATAGATAGATAGATAGATAGATAGATAGATAGATTGATTTGTATTGATATAACCAGGTGTAGATAGATAGATAGATAGATAGATAGATAGATAGATAGATAGATAGATTTGTATTGATATAACCAGATATAGATAGGTAGATAGATAGATAGATAGATAGATAGATTCTTGACCGAGATAGATAGATAGATAGATAGATAGATAGATAGATAGATAGATAGATAGATAGATAGATTTGTTTTGTGATAACCAGAGATAGATAGATAAATAGATAGATAGATAGATAGATTTGTATTGATATAACCACAGATAGATAGATAGATAGATAGATAGATAGATAGATAGATTTGTATTGATATAACCAGATATAGATAGATAGATAGATAGATAGATAGATAGATTTAGATGTTTATTGATATAACCAGATATAGATAGATAGATAGATAGATAGATAGATAGATAGATAGATAGATAGATAGATTTGTATTGATATAACCACAGATAGATAGATAGATAGATAGATAGATAGATAGATAGATAGATTGATTTATTGATATAACCAGGTGTAGATAGATAGATAGATAGATAGATAGATTGATAGATAAATAGATAGATAGATAGATTTGTATTGATATAACCAGATATAGATAGATAGATAGATAGATAGATAGATAGATTTAGATTTGTATTGATATAACCAGATATAGATAGATAGATAGATAGATAGATAGATAGATTTGTATTGATATAACCACAGATAGATAGATAGATAGATAGATAGATAGATAGATAGATAGATTGATTTGTATTGATATAACCAGGTGTAGATAGATAGATAGATAGATAGATAGATAGATAGATAGATAGATAGATAGATAGATTTGTATTGATATAACCAGATAGATAGATAGATAGATAGATAGATAGATAGATAGATAGATTCTTGACCGAGATAGATAGATAGATAGATAGATAGATAGATAGATAGATTTGTATTGATATAACCAGATATAGATAGATAGATAGATAGATAGATAGATAGATAGATAGATTATTGACCGAGATAGATAGATAGATAGATAGATAGATAGATAGATAGATAGATAGGAAATGATTAAGGAAGATGCGATACTAATGGAGCAACTGCTGAAAATGAGTGAATGAATATGAGGGAGGAATAAACAAAGGGAATAACTTAAGGAAAGAGAAAAAAGAAAAGAGTGTAATGAAGTGGTGGTGGTGCTGTGGTGGTGGTGGTGTGGTTGGGGGGGGCGTCATGCCTCACGTGACCAATCTGTTTCAGGGTTGATTCTGGCACGTGCTCGCTCGCCCTCGTACACACGGTCACAGAAATACGAACACCTCGGTACCTATCGACGCGTCTTTTTGTACGCTCCATACTCGTACTCTTTCCTTTTCACTCCGCTTTCCCTCTCTCTCTCTCTCTCTCTCTCCTTCCCTTCTCCCCCTCTCTCTCTCTCTTTCTCTCTCTACCACTTTTTAATGCTTCTTTTTCTTCTTTCTCTTCAAGCGGCAGCCAACTCCCATACTTTTCTCTCCCGTTTTCTCTCTCCAACTCTCTCTTTCCCTCGTTGACTCTGTTTCCCTCTTTCTCTCTCTTTTTCTCTCTCTCACTTCTGTTTATTCTTTAAGTGCTCACGACAGCCTCCTCCCCTCCATCATTTTTCACTCTCCTACATTCTCTCTTTCTTTCTCGCTCTCCCTCTCTTCCCCCTCTCTCTCTGTCTGTCTGTCTGTCTCTCTCTGTCTCTCTTTCTCTCTATCACTTTCTACCGATTCTCTTTCTTCTTTTACTTCAACTCCGATACCTTTCTCTCTCGTTTTCACTCTCCAAATCTCCCTTTCTCTCTCTTTGACTCTGTTTCCCTCTTTCTTTCTCTCTCTCACTTCTCTTTATTCTTTAAGTGCTCACGGCCCCTCTTCCTCACCCTCACTTTTCACTCTCCTACTTTCTCTTTTTCTTTCTTTCTCACTCACCCTCTCTCTCTATCACGCTTTCTCTTTCATCTTTCACTTCTCAATCGGCAGCCAGCTCTCTAACTCCCACTTTTCTCTTTCTTTCTTTTTCATTTTCTCCTTCCCCCCCTCTCTCTCTCTCTCTTTCTCACTCATCTTTATTATTTAAGTGCTTACGGCAGCCCCTTCCCCACACTCACTTCAATATCCTACTTTCTCTTTTTCTTTCTTATTCTCCCTCTCTTTCTTTCTCTCTCTCTCTCTCTCTCTCTCTCTCTCTCTCTCTCTCACGCTTTGCCTTTCTTCTTTCACTTCTCAACCGGCATCTAGCTCTATAACCCCCCACTTTTCTTTCTCTTTTTCATTCTTGCCTTTTCCTTCCCTCTCCCTCTTTCTCTCTCTTTCTCTCTCTCTCTTTCGCATTCTCTGAAAATCCATGCCATACCGATAGAATCGAACGCATTTACGCATAGTCGAGTGCACTGCGCATGCACCAACATGCCCCCCACTCCTACCCGCATGCAAGAATGAAATTAACTTATCTCTTGTGTGCAAATGGCAACCCCTACCCACCCGTTCAACCTGACTCAGGATTCAAATGGATCATGGTTGGAGACGACGTTATTATTACGCCTATGTACATGGGGAAGGGTTTACCACTGACAGTGACACATGCCACAAATAACAAAAAGTGAACCTTGCAAGAGACAAGAATTAGAAACATGCGAGTGACGAGTCTACACGAGGGTTGCTCCGATTGTAATGCCTTCCATATATTTTCACGAAAACTCCAACTGACACTGAGGGGAAACGACACTGTCGGATAGAGCAAGTTTTCATTTCTAAAATAGGATTTTATTCACATTATCACACACCGTTGGCTATACATATTCGCCTGCAATAAACAAAAAACAGCATACATTTTTTATCATTTCACCTCTAAGCAAGGTAATAAAGCCACTAAGACGCAAACAGTTATTAAGTGATAGAGAATATGAGAGGAAAAACATTATTAAAGAGCGAGAATAATAAGAGAATAGGAATTAAGAATACAGAAGATAATGATTGACATTTCTTTGAGATTTTTTAATAACAAAGTCGACTGGGAAACAAGAAGCCGGGAGAGAATTCTACAAGAGAGAGAAGAAACTGCCAGCATAGAACTTACATTTACATTTCGTCATCTCAACTATAAGATGACAACCCTTCGTCAGTTAAATGCCATACATGTTACACACTTTAGGCAATTATGTCTGGAAAGAAACATGACTGACTGGGCAGAAGATTGTCCCGTAGTAGGTTGCCATTGAGTTTGGTAGACTGGTTGCCAACCAAGGCTATAGAACCCAATCTGTCCTATTATTTGACCCATAACTGGAGGGAAGAGACGGATTAATACCTTTCCCAAAGGTGTTTGAGCGTAAGTGAATGCAAGGAATTCAACTGGAATTCGAACTCCGCACCCCGATTTGTCGTTCCAAGTCGATATCCATTGCACCACACCGCTACTTAAATTCGTAAAGTCTAGGTAGCATAGAGGAATGTTCATAAGAACTTACCGTATTAATAGAAAAGGCCCAGGGAAGCCACGTAATGGCGGTGGGAAAATGATTGAAGCCAAGATGCCAGCTCATGACCATCACATTTCAGATTCTGCGTTGGATTTTATTAAGAATCTCTACATATATAGCAGAATTACCCGACCAGATATGGCAGCAGTATTTAAAGTAATTCTGATAGGAGGTATGTGTTTCTTTCGCGAGACAAAAGTAGTTTAGTCAAAATTCACTCCTTTGGTAGTTAAACCGGAGTGATTTCTCCAAGGCACAGACCAGAGCGATGGTATATGAAGCCTGTGCGCGGCTCACTGCGTGCATCCCTCATCTCTCAGTAGTACCGACAACATCCATGGGAAACAGGG
>JBBBDQ010001238.1:762500-775000 GCA_037127315.1 Ascarosepion bandense | reverse complement strand
AAATAGTCCTAATTATCAATTATAAGAATACAGAATGAATGGTTATCCACAAAAGAAAGAGTCCAATATGCCAATTACAAATTGAGAGACCAAAATTCATCAAATACAATAATTTAAATGTCTATGAATTGTTTATGAGAGGACGTAAAATGCAACAGCATCACTCGACGAGTCATTGGAATAGCGAAATATGTATTTCCGAAGGTAAGCAAGGTATTAAGAAACAAGAAATTTTCGTTAGAAACAAAGAAAACAGTACTAAGAATTTAGTAAATATATCTGTCCTCCTATATTGCAGTGAATGCTGGACAAACTCATGAGAGAGAGAGAAAGAGAGAGAGAGAGAGACTTATTAATATCAGAAAGAGACCGATGAAATTTATATAGCAAATAACGAGAAAAGAGGGTTTAGAAAATTTAGCACTCACAAGGTATACCGGAGGCAAGAGATACAGCAAACAACAGTGCATAACTACATACTGAGCTTGTGTAAATGGTTTGCAGAACAGCGACTTGGAAAATATAGCAGAGCTATAAAAAACAGGATAGTGTGGAGATATCATGAACTGCCACGTTCAAAGGAGTAATGCGAAAAGAAGATGTAACTTTGCAGTATTGTCATTTAATTAACTGAGTGTGGTGTAGTGGATATCAATTCGGAACGACAAATCGGCCAAAGTGTGTATCACGTGTGGCACTTAAGTGACTGACTGAGGTATACAAGCCTGTTCCATTGGGAAAAATGGCGTAACAGATTTTTCCCTATCCTTCATCCTGTATTTTCTCAACAATCCCACATAACCTTAGAGATTAGTAACCAACATTTTTATTTTAAGTACCTATGCTGGGGATGTGCGTTATGGTACAGTGGATATCGGCTCGGAACGAGAAACCGGAGAGCCGAGTTCGAATTCCAGTTGAATCCATTGTATTCACTTACGCGCAATACCCTTGGGAAAGGTATTAATCCGTCTCTTCCTTCCAGTTATGGGTTAAATAACAGGACAGATTGGGTTCTATAGCCTTGGTCGGCAACCAGTCTACCGCCGAAAGCAATGGCAATCTACTGCGGGAGAATCTTCTGCCCAGTCAGTCATGTCTTTTTCGAGACATGATCACCAAGCGTGTATCACGTACGGCACTTAACTGACTGACCTATGCTGGCTTGTGCTTTCGCTAAGCGTAACGAGGAGAAAAAGGTTTAGAAAATTTAACACTCACAGGACATGTTGAAAGCAAGATGTACAAAGTATTATAGTGCATAACCTGCCTTACGGACTTGTGCAAATGGTTGGCAGAACAGGGATTCGGAGAGACCGCCGAAGGACAAAATTTACTAAGGGTTGCAAAGGACAGAAAATTGTAGAGAACCGTGATCGTTCACGTCCTGAAGGGACACGGTGTAATAGAAGAAAATGATGTAACATTACAGAAACACTAGCATTGTCATTTTGTTAGCTGAGTAGGTAAACAGGCCTCCTCCTTGGCGCAACACATTCTTCCCTATTCCTCATCCTGCCTTTTCTCACCCCTCCTCCACATAACCTAGAGCTTAGTAAACAACATTTTCATTTTAGGGGTGGATACCTAGGTTGGCTTTTTCCCCATTGGGCGTAACGAGGAAAGAGGGTTAATAAAATCTGACACTCACAGGACATATTGAATGCAAGATGTAAGGAGTAATATATTGCATAACCTACGTAGCGAGCTTATGTAAATTCTTGACGGAACAGGGATTCGGAGAAATAGCACAAAGACAAGCTTTACTTAGAACTACTAAGGACAGGAAGTTGTGGAGAGTCATAATCGGCCACGTCCTGAAAGAATGCGGCGTAATAGAAGAAGATAATGTAACGTTGCTGAAGCTCTGTAGCATTGTCATTTAGTTAGCTTAGTAGGTAAACAAGCCCGCTCAAATATGGAAAATGGCGCAACGCAGTCTTCCCTATTCCTCGTTCTGCCTCTTCTCACCGCCCCCTCCCTACATAAGCTAGTGATTAGTAAACATCATTTTCTTTTTAGGGGCGGGTACCTACGTTGGCTTTCGCTCCCACTGAGCGTATGAATTAAATTGTTCGTCGTTCGAGTCGCTGTAACATCGGTTTGACAGGAATTTGTACGAACGCTTGTCTTTGTTTGTGTGTCTGTGGCCGCGAATGCGTGCGTGTGTGTACGTGATGTGTGTCGCGTAAGTAACGAGTAGTGTGCACACACACATGCACACACATACACACAACACACACATGCACACAAAGAAACAGAGACATATATGAATACATAGTTTTCAAAGGGTGGCAGTCGTACTCACGTACTCACAAAATGATTCACATTTCTTGCAATGAGAAAAAGGAAAAAATATATTGGCGTGCGGGAGAAGAAGGTTGAAGTTGGCCTCATTTTAGACCAATCAGAAGACAAGGGAGCACGGAGCGAGCCAATCAAAATTCCCGTATAAAATATAACTGCACTTTAGGAGGCGAAAGAGTTGGTAAATATCTTGCAATCTGAATCATTCAACAAGTCAATCAGTAAGAGGGTGAAGAGCACATATTGATAGAAAGCTAGTGAATAAAAGAGAAAAAGAGGGATCGTAAGAATGTGGCGAGGGGAATAAAATGGGTATGCGAGGTAAAGGGGAGAGAGAGAGAGAGAGAGAGAGTGACATGATAAAAAGGTGGAAATGCAAAGTAAGGAATGTTTACGGAAAGAACAGACAGAAATGAGAAAGATACAGAGATTGGCAGAGACAGTGAGAGAGGCAGATAGGAGAGAGAGAGAGAGAGAGAGAGAGAGAGAGAGAGAGAGAGAGAGAGAGAGTGACATGATAAAAAGGTGGAAATGCAAAGTAAGGAATGTTTACGGAAAGAACAGACAGAAATGAGAAAGATACAGAGATTGGCAGAGACAGTGAGAGAGGCAGATAGGAGAGAGAGAGAGAGAGAGAGAGAGAGAGAGAGAGAGAGAGAGAGAGTGACATGATAAAAAGGTGGAAATGCAAAGTAAGGAATGTTTACGGAAAGAACAGACAGAAATGAGAAAGATACAGAGATTGGCAGAGACAGTGAGAGAGGCAGATAGGAGAGAGAGAGAGAGCGGAAACAAAGTTTCAAGAAAGCAGAAAGTGGAGTAAATAGGGTTAAGTGTAATATTAGAACTGAAAATATGCAAAATAAATTAATTTAATTAAATGAAAGATAGAAAGAAAGAAATGAAAAGAAGGAAAGAAATAAGAGAATTGAAAAATAAAAGAAAGAAAGAAAGAAAGAAAGAAAGAAAGAAAGAAAAAGAAGAAATGAAGTAAGTGGCGGTAAATAATAAAATTAAAAAATAAAAGGAAAAAAAGAAAGAAAATAAGAGAGTTCAATTATAGGATTAAACAATAAAAGAACGAAAAGAAAAAAGAATGAAAGAAAGAAAGAAGGAAAGTAAAGAAAGAAAGAGGAAGAAGGATGAAATGAAGTAAGACGAGGTAAATTAAAAAATAAAAGAAAGAAAGAAAGAAAGAAAGAAAGAAAGAAAGAAGGGAGATAAAGTAAGAGGTGTTCAATTATAGATTGAAAAATTTAAAAAAAAGAACGAAAGAACGAAAGAGAGAAAGAAGTAAAGAAAGGTCTGAATGAAAGAGAAGGAAGAAGGAAATGAAGTCGGAAGAAGTAAATTATATAAATGAAAAATAAAAAAACGAAAGAAAGAGAAAGAAAGAAAGAGAAGAAAGAAAGAGAATGAAGGAGGAAAGGAAGTAGGAAGAGGTAAATTATAAAATTGGAAAATAAAAGAAAGAAAGAAAAGAGAGAAAGAAAAGAGAGAAAGAAAGAGAAGGAAGGAGGAAAGGAAGTAGGAAGAGGTAAATTATAAAATTGGAAAATAAAAGAAAGAAAAAAAAAGAGAGAAAGAAAGAGAAGGAAGAAGGAAAGGAAGTAGGAAGAGGTAAATTATAAAATTGGAAAATAAAAGAAAGAAAAAAAGAGAGAAAGAAAGAGAAGGAAGGAGGAAAGGAAGTAGGAAGAGGTAAATTATAAAATTGGAAAATAAAAGAAAGAAAAAAAGAACGAATGAAAGGGACAAATGAGAGACAAGGACGAAGAAAAGGAAGTAGGAGCAGTAAATGATAGAATAAAAAAAAAGAAATGAAAAGAAAAACACAGCCGAATATGAAGTAAATTGAAAAAATTAAGAAAAGAAGCTCAGATCAAAAAGGCAAAGAAAGAAAGAAAGAAAGAAAGAAAGAAATACCATTAAAAGAGAAATAGGCAATGAAAAAAGAAAGACAATAAAAAGAGAAAGAGAGACAATAAAAGGAGAAAGAGAGATAATGAAAAGAGAAAGAAGGACAATGAAAAAAGAAAGAGAGACAAGAAAAAGAAGAAAAGAGACAATAAAGAGAGAAAGAGAGACAATAAAAAGAGAAAGGGGCACAATAAAAAGAGAAAGAGAGACAATGAAAAGAGAAAGAAAGAAAGACAACGAAAAGAGGAAAAGAGACAATAAAAAGAGAAAGAGAAAAATAAAAAGAGAAAGAGTGACAATGAAAAGAGAAAGAAAGACAATGAAAAGAGAAAGAAAGACAATGAAAAAAGGAAAAAGAGACAATAAAAAAAGAAAGAAAAATAAAAAGTGAATGAGAGACAATGAAAAGAGAAAGAGAGACAATGAAAAGATAAAAAGAGACAAAAAGAGAAAGAGAGATAATAAAAAGAGAAAGGGACACAATAAAAAGAGAAAGAGAGACAATGAAAAGAGAAAGAGAGACAATGAAAAGATAAAAAGAGACAAAAAGAGAAAGAGAGATAATAAAAAGAGAAAGGGACACAATAAAAAGACAAAGAGAGACAATGAAAAGAGAAAGAGAGACAATAAAAGGAGAAATAGTAGCTAATGATGAAGTAAGCATCTCCCCCCACCGTCCTCTTCTCGATTAATCATTTTTCGCAATTCCTTCAACTTAGATTAATACAGTACAAGGCTAAATGGGGTCGGGGCTGTTGGAAGATTGGGTTAAGCCTGTCTTCAGAATGGTTACGCTTTGTTGTGTCTTTATAAACAGCATTCCAAATCCAAGCTTTTACTTCAGCTCGAACCCCGAATCCAATAATATGTATCCGTTCTACCCACAAGATTTACCCAAATATAAATATATACTTTATATAATAATTCCTTATATAAAAGTTAGTATAGGAGAAAAAAAAAATGAACATTCGACCGACACCGCAAATTACTATAAAACCGAAATAGTAACTTGAAAACTCAAACTATTTTTTTCAAATCAACGCTTTCATACGGATGTCATACATAGCACCAAACACGTTTAGAAATATCTAAACTATCAGCTGTATACAACCACTTTCTTATGTGAATGGTTAAAAACGGCTCCGATCAAGTGAAGCCTGAGGGGGTCTTGGCAAAGGTCACAATTCTTTGAATTTTGTAAACTGGTGCTATATAATCCCAAACAAAGAATTTTACCAAATGATTAAAGCGACATCGCTGGAAACCTTTCAACGGCAACTAAAATCAACAGTTTATGTAACTAGAAGAGAAAATAACGTCATAATCAAGATGTTTACGTTCCACACTACTTAAAGCAAAAGGTTAGAAAGGAAACGTCCAATGATAGAATAATAATAGCTACTGGGCTTGAGAAATCTATTTTCCAGAAAAATTGTTTTGAAAGAGAGATTTTATGAACTTCTGGCTGTCTACTGGCTATAATTATCAAAAAAGTAAGTAAACGGAAGGAAATTTCACAGGCGGAAAGTGTGAGAAAAGAAACTGTTGGAGTAGAACAGATATGGCAACAGTATTCAATACACGGACGAATGGTAGATTTATAAATGTGCAAGACGGATTATGACAAGAACCTCGAGATGAATAGCAGGAACACCCGACCAGATATGGCAACAGTATTCAATAAACAAACGAATGGTAAATGTGTAAGATATATTCTGACGAAGGAATCTTTTCTGGCCAGACTCAGAAACCAAACCGTCCTAGCAGTCAATGCAGCTATAGGTCGGTTAAAAAGTGAGGTCAAGGAGGCGCAGTGTGCTGCTCTCAAGGGGACTTGCACCAGCCATGCTAGTGGTTGGCAGGAAAGTTTCTCTATGGCGGTTGAAGGAGAGCAGTTTTGTTTTGGAAGCATCAAAATTTACAAGCCATTTCTTGCCCCAGTTAACCACTGATCCGCTTCAACTAACGAATGTAGCTAGTATGGAAATTTTACATTGAAATAACGACAGAGCAGTGAGAGGCATGCGATGTTTCGTCTGTTGGAAAGGGGCTGCAAGATGCAGGAAATATCCATCAGCTATAAGGCCGCGCTGAAGCTTTTTGACTATAAAAACTGGAAAGTGAAGACTAAGCAGCACCAGGATAAATATGGTGTTGTCGTGGAATATTCTGTCTAACCCAGGAATGGGTATGGCCCTGGCTATAAAAGACCTAGACGGGAACGAACTACAGAGAGTGCTCGAGTGTGATCGAGAGTGTTCGTGACTACACGAGATTATTCGTCATTATACGAGAGAGATCGAGAGCCATCGGTCTTAGACGAGAGTTAGACGTCACTAGACGGAAGCCTTCTTCTCAAGACGGACGCATACGTCCTATACAGAGACATTGCCTTCTTAATTGTTATTCGTGTTAACTGTTCGTTGGTGTACTTGTATTTTTGGTTTATTGTACTGAGGTATAATGAATCTCTATTTATATAACTCAATGTTAAGAGTTATTTCTTGCACTATTCTTTCTCTGTTTATCCCCTCCCGGGATACAACATATAGCAACAGTATTTCATTTTCAGCCTGATCTGACTCTTGTAAAGATAGATCATAGAGGAAGATGTCAGATACTTTCTGAAGCGGTACAGGGAATCGACCCTTTTTTCCAGCACCTTTAACGACGGATTGTATATGCGAGTTCTGCTTGATGTCTGGGGCGAGCTTATGCCCCAACAGGCGTTCAACGTAGGATTCAAGTTGACAGATGATGACGATTGACATTGCATCTTAACAGGAGAGGAGGAAGCCGAAATAGAGTTTCACTAGTGCAGTGGTTCTCAAACCGTTTTAGGATTTTTTGCATGGCGGTCTCTATATAATATTTCAGATGACTCGCGGACCCTTTTATATTAACCGCAGTTAACATATCTTCTTCTTCTCCTGTGGGCTCTATCCTTTCAGGATGTAGGCGATCATGGCTTTCCACGTCTCCCTATCTCTGGTGGCTCTTAATATGTTCTCTCCTGTTACACCACGCAACCCTCGTTCCGTCATCCACCTGATCAGGCCCTTCAAATATGTTATCCACTGCCTTCCTCTGTCTCTTTTTCCTTCTATCTGGCCTGTCAGTATCAGGTTCTCCAAGCCCTCCTTCCTCATCGCATGTCCCAGGAACTTCAGTTGTCTCTTCCTGATGCTCACTATTAGTTTTCTTTTCGTTGCCAATCTTTCCAAAACTTCATCATTGCTCACATGTTCCATCCACAGTATCCTTCTGTAGAACCAGATTTCCGCTGCTTCACGTTTTTTCCTCATTTTCATTTGTTTCTAAGGAAATTTTCCTGTGTCTTAGTACTTTACTCAGCTTCTGAAACGCGTCCTTCGTCATGTTAATTCTCCTTCGGATCTCTGTGTCGCACTTTCCATCTCCTGTTAGAACACTTCCTAGGTATTTAAATTTTTGTATTTGCTTGATTCTAGTATCCCCTACCTGTATTTGGCATTTTGGGTTGTTCTTTTTGCTGATGACAATGCATTCGGTTTTCTTGCTGTTTATTTGTAGTCCTTTTTTGTCACTCTCCTCAGCTACCTTCTATAGGAGGTCTTGTAGTTTTCTTTAACATGTAGGCTACTGAAAGAAAACATTTATTGACAAACAAATATTTATTAAAAAATAACAACTCAAAAAATATTTACTCAAAAAATGGCAACCAAATTATATTGAAACAAAAACATTTTTCGGAAATCAATTATTCATTGCGAAAAGGGCAACGTTAAACATCAAACGTAATCACCTGTAATCAAGGCAATTCAAATATAATCACGCAATTCACCTCATCTCCAGTCAAAGCAACTCGAATAAAATCATGCAAAGTAGAACACGAATATTTTTTTCCTTTTTATATAAATTAGCGTACCTTTGCAATGGCTTTTCCCCTTATTACATAACTAAAACATAAATAGAACTAAGGGAGGTAACTCAAGAAATAAAAATAATGCACACAAAAGGAAAAAGGAGGTAAATAAGGGAGAGTTGGAGATGAAAAGATATAATCTCCCTTTCCAACGACAACGCTGCCATTATGACTTGGTAACAATCTCAAATAGCCAATAATTTCAACTGAGTGGCCTCTTTGCGGTCCCCTAGGTAATCGCGGACACCAGTTTGAGAAAACTGTACTACTTACACGTGCGAGAGAAGAAACGATTAGCATAGGACTTACTGCACCAACTAGCAATTTAAACAGTAAAAGTATCAGGCCTCAGTTAGTCAATTAAGTGTAATACGTGATACATGCTTGGGTGATCATGTCTCTTTTCATTCATGACTGACTAGGTAGAAGATTTTCCAGCTGTAGGCTGCCATTTCTTTCTGAGGTATGATTGGTTACCAGCCAAGGTTATAGAACCCAAACCGTCCTGTTATTTAACCCATAAATTTGAAAAAAGAGACGGATTAATACATTTCCTAAGTGTATTTGTGCGTAAGTGAATGCAACGAATTCAACTGGGATTCGAACTCGCCTCTCCGATTTCTTATTAGATATACCTGATGTATGAACGAAGAAAGCACAACAGAAACCGTGAAAATATTTATTAAAAAAAAAGAAGCAAAATGAAGGTACGTTAGAGTTGGTGGTAAAGTGACTGCAGCAGAGATGCCAGGTTAGGACTGATAATGTTGCAGATTCTTCACTAGAGTTTGTCAAGCAGCTCTAGATATAAATCAGAAACACAAGTTCAGATGTGGCAACAATTTTGTTTATACAGGGTTAGTCAGTCAGTTATATGCCATAAGTGATGCATGCATGGGTGATCATGTCTCTTTTAGAGACATGACTGACTGGGCAGAAGATTATCCCGCAGTAGGTTGCCATTACTTTCTGCGGTAAACTGGTTGCCGACCAAGGCTATAGAACCCAATCTGTCCTATTATTTGACTCATAGGTACAGAAAGAAGAGATGTATTATATTATTAAGTAGTAATTAGTGGGGGATCAGTTTATTACTTCATAACAATATAAAAATCATCCCCCACTTTATGCCCAGTAGAAGCCCTAATCATGTTTTCAACTATTATATTTAGTCAGTCAGTTATATGCCATAAGTGATGCACGCTTGGGTGATCATGTCTCTTTTAGAGACATGACTGACTGGGCAGAAGATTATCCCGAAGTAGGTTGCCATTGCATACTGTGGCGGTCTGGATGCCAGCCAACGCTGTAGAACTCAATCTGTCCTGTTATTTGATTCATAGCTAGTGGGGGAAGAGATATATTATTAAGTAGTAATTTATTGAGGGATCAGTTTATTACTTCATAATAATATAAAACTGATCCCCCACTTTATGCCCAGTAGAAACCTTAATCATGTTTTCAACTATAATATTTAGTCAGTCATTTAAGTGCCATATGTCATACATGCTTGGTTGATCATGTCTCAAAAGAGACAGACTGACTGGGTAGAAGATTATCCCGCAGTAGGTTGCCATTGTATACTGTGGTGGCCTGGATGCCAGCTAAGGCTGTAGAACCCAATCTGTCCTGTTATTTGACTCATAGCTAGTGGGGGAAGAGATATATTATATTATTAAATAGTAATTAGTGGGGGATCAGTTTATTACTTCATAATAATATAAAATTGATCCTCCACTTTATGCCCAGTAGAAGCCTTAATCATGTTTTCAACTATAATATTCAGTCAGTCATTTAAGTGCTGTAGACTGGTTGCCGAATAAGGCTACAGAACCCAATCTGTCCTGTTATTTAACCCATAACTAGAGGAAAGAGACGGACTAAATACCTTTCCCAAGGGTATTTGCGCGTAAGTGAATGCAAGGAATTTGATTGGAATTACGATGCGTAAATGGTTGCCATTTTATATGCTTACTTTCGCGCATGCGCGTTGCTTACTTTTTATTTTGTCAACTGTTTAGTATGAGAGAAAAAGGGCAACATGATGCAATACACTTCATCAGAAATTTTGAAATGGCATGCTGTACTGCTTGGCACTCGCGCCGGAAGTTTAAGGACGGACATTTCATAATGTTTAGATGTTAATCTGAGAACATTGTAAAGGAACCGAAAAGAGTTGGACGATATATTGTACAGGTGTAGAGGCTCATCCCTTGTTCCCTGTTTAGGATGTGGTTTCCGGCTTTCTCCTTTCCAATCTATTCACTCTTACGTAGCCCCCTGCACACCAGTGGCCTTACAGCCTTGCTTGGGGTGATGTGATTAAAAAAAAATATCCAGTCAATATGCTATATATATATATATATATATATATATATATATACCAGGTGCTGTAAGCGTTTCTTGATGGTTGTGAATTGTGGGTGCAGGGTTAGGGTTAGGGTTAGTGGTTATCGGCTCGGAACGAGAAATCGGTGAATGCGAATTCCAGCTGAAATGCCCTGTATTAAATTACGCGCTAATACCCTCGGGAACAGAACCAATCCGTCCCTTCCCTCCAGTTATGGGTTTAAACATCGGAACAGACTGGGTTCTATAGCCTTGGCTGGCAACCAGTCTACCGTAGCAGGTAGTGGCAACCTATTGTAGGATAACTGAAAGCCTGAGGTCTATTGTCTGCTTTATCTGTGGCATTTATATGCACCGACTGAGTGTATCAATAGTTCCGAAAAGTGTGCATGGTTCTGCACAAGCCTTCACCACTTTAATCAAATCACTTGTGTGGGTTTTCTGGCAGTTTACCATAGTTTCATAACTGAAACAAACTGTCGCATCCTCATACGTAGAATCCGAGGAGAAAGTTCATTATATATATATATATAGGAACTGGTGGATATATAGTCTGAGCGACCGTATATTATGATCAAGGTGGGGAAAAATGTACTGTCTTGTTGGAATTTGAAAGAGTGGTATTGCATTGCTGATCCGTGTCGTTGTCATCATTTCTTTTCATTTTTGATATATCCCAGGTTTACATTATTCAAAGTTGTCCAATCTAGGTAGAGTTAGAAACTGTCGCTTTTCACTCCAGCTAAGGGTTAAGTAGCATTACATATTGGGTACTATAGTCTTGGTTGGCAACTAGTCTACCGCAGTAGGTAGTAACAACCTGTTGTTGTCTATTGTCTGCTTCATCTGTGGCATTTATATGCACCGACTGAGTGTATCAATAGTTCCGAAAAGTGTGCATGGTTCTGCACAAGCCTTCACCACTTTAATCAAATCACTTGTGTGGGTTTTCTGGCGGTTTACCTTGGTTCCGTAACTGAAGTAATTAGGCTTTCAGATCCTCATACGTCGAATCCGACGGGAGAGTCCATTATATATATATATAATTCGAGGTGAATAGGATTGAAGTTTTTACTGTTTTGAGTGCCCCGGCATTTACTTCTTTATGAACAGTGCTCAATATAATAAATATTATAGAGCTTAATATAATTATCGTTAAGGATGGAAAGAAAGAAGGGAGAAGGGTAGGATGATGGAGGGAAAAAAGAAAAAAAGAGAAAAAGTTGGTTAGTATGTATTCTTTGGGGCCAAATCCCAAAATGAATCTTCGCTCTGATTGGCCAAAAGAAACACACATGTAAATTTTATATCTTCCTATATACATACACAGCAAACCAAAGGTTTTTGTTATTTAAATGTAAATCATCTGCACAACCAACATCAAACATTGCCTGAGCCTGACGATGAGAATCTATCTCGAAACATAGAAATTTTCGTGTCCCAATGTACAATTAATTCATATATATATATATATATATATATATATATATATATAAATATAAGAACAATTAAGGCGGGCACGTTATTTCATGGTAAATCGGAAGTTTAGGCCTATTTCAAGCGAACCATCATCAGCTTCCTTCTTTATTGTACAAAGGATTTTACACGAGTGAAATTCACAAAAACCTAAAAAAAATAAAAAAATAAAAAAAATAAAAATAAAAATAAAGGTCGCTCCCTTACAAGAGAAAATTTAAGAAAACATACATCATTACATCAGTTCGGCGAACACACACACATATTCATATATAAGCATATATATACGCAACATATAATCAAAGACCACGTGTAAGAACAAATGTAATTATGTATTTATTCTTAAATTTTCTCTTTTAAGGAAGCGACCTTTATTTTTATTCCGGTTTTTTATTTTTGGAGTTCTTTGTGAATTTCATTCGCGTAAAATCTTTTGCACAATAAAGCTGAATTTGCAGAATCATTAGGCGTTGATGATACAAAAGTTTCGTAACGTTCGAAAGCATTGTAGGAATTATTAAAATTCAAAAACTTTGGGTGCCGT